>JANHAO010014530.1:0-15344 GCA_026873985.1 Saraca asoca
TTATAATTTCATTACATTTGCAGCTTAATCTTTATATTTTTATTTTATATAATTATATCCTAAAATTTAAAATAATATATAATTAGATCTTCATTGTCAACTTACATTAAATCCATGCAACAAGAACTAACATAATCCAATTGGAATTCAATTATTCTTTTGTTGTCTATTAATAATTTTTGAAAAAAATTAATCTTTTAAATCTTTATTAATATGTAGATTCCTTTTTCTTTTTTTAAAGAAAATAATGAAAATAATTTTTTATTTGATAAGTAAAGATTAATAAATAAACTTTAGTAAGATAGACATGATAAGTCAATAAATGTAAAATATTAATATGTAAATTTAATAAATACAAAGAATTCTATTAGTTAAATTTAATATTAATTGACAGTAAAAACTTAATTATAAATAATTTTAAATTTTAAAATATAATTATATAAAATAAAATTATAAAGATTAAATTAAAAATCTAATAAAACTATAAAAGCTGAACCTCTATTAACACTTTTATTATTATTTTAACACATCTGCGACTAGTCAGCATACTACATATGGTTCATTAATAAAAACAGCTGTGTATTTCCCAAGTCTTTAATTATTAAAATTTGTCATCAACCAAATTTAAAATTAAAAACAAAGATTAATTGAAAAGAACTAAAACCAATCGTGGTTTATATATATATATATATATATATATATATATATATATATTGACAAAGAAAAGATAATCATAATTTCTTTTCTTAACGGATGTAAGCTGTATTTCCAAAGCTGCACATTTAGATTGGATTAGAACAATTGAAAGAAAAAATGTGTCTGAAAATATTATCCTTTTCTACACTAAACAATAGAAAACATTTTCCATCATAAACGCCGAGCAGTGGAAAGATTCACTCTTCTAGAAAATCTTCAATTTGACATATTTTCCAACATCACGCTGTTTTCCTGAAAAACAAACACACCCTATGTCACACATGATATGCTAATAGAAGATAACCACATCATTGCTGTCAATGAGTGGAAACTGGAAGATAACAGGGTTTAAAAAACCTGTATTAGGAAATAAAAGGGGGGCTGGGGCACAAATAGACAAATACAACCACGTTGCTCGACCTACTTATGATCAAATGAAATTCAGCTTCAAGGCTGGCGAACTAGGGGCCTGTGAGGTTTTGGAGCTGTGAAGAAAGAAAAAAAAAATCAAAATTGAAAGTATACTAAGAACAGAGAGTAGGCAAAAAATAGAGAAAGTTTTAAATAGTAAGGTATAGAGAAACATAAGATGGGCTGATGTGTACTGGCCAACAGCACAAAATGGCAAAATCATGGGCTTGATAGTAATTAAATTCTACTTTCTACATGTTGATGTATTATCACCTTCACGCAAAATGGTAAAATTATGTATTTGTTATGGTAACAGATATTGGACAAACAAGGAAAGAGATGGGAGAAAAGTCAATAAAGAAACAAATCAAGTGATACTAAGTAGTGAGCCCAAACTGAATTCGAGCCTTATACCTCATGGCTGGATATGTAAGAGCAGTACATAAATGTGACGTATGGGACACATGAGCATTATATTATACTTATGCCTGTTAGTGATACTCTGATATATTTATATTGCACTCTAGAACAGACTATGAAAAGTATTACTATAAGCACTTGTCAAAATGGAGTAGCCTGCAATAAGTGAAAGTAACTTACCATTAGGATTCCCTTGTTCATAGAATGTTCGCAGGAGGAGAACTGCTTCAGATGCCATTATGCCTCCGGTACATTTAAAACCCCTCCTCTGTGAAACTTCACTATCAAATTTGAACAAAAATTTAAAACCACAACTTCATATACATTACAATTTTCAAAGACGTAATAGAAAGGTCTAGAAAAAAGAAAACATGAAAGGACTCGTCTCAATATTTTCATAATGTATCAGAAACATACAAATATGGGAAGCATGGTACTGCAGACAGACAACTAGAAACTCTGTAAAACTTTTAAGTTCATATTCTGGCAGAATGCTATTATGAAAGAGCCATTCTCAAACATAAGATTGAACAGCTTTCATCAGCTGCTTGTTTGCCTGTCTGCACACTAGAGTCATTAATTTTAATCTCAGATTGTGTGAAGGGATTAGACTGAAAGTCAAAGAACATGATATGTAGCTTCATCTATGTTGCAATAAATTATCTATCAAGACGCAGAAAAACAAGAAGCAATAATTTTTCAGGAAAAGGAAATTGACAATAAAAACCACAGCAACAAAGGTTTTCAGACAAAGGGGAAAAACAAATTTATTTATCCAAGAAAGGAAAAAAAGGCTTGAATTAATTTTGCTGTATTCAGAGACATACTTATTAAGAGGCGTAGTGTTACTCAAATGCAATGACAATATTGATCCACAACCTCCAAATTTATCATTTGCACAGCCATAATATACTTCCTTTATGCCTGACACAAATAATAAGCCAAGAAAAGGATCAGGGTAGAGTTTAACAGCGTAAAGAATGGGGAATTTATAAATAATGTGATTAAAGGAGCATGCCTATAATTGATAAAGCAGATGCACACATTATGCATGGTTCACAAGTAACATAGAGGCTGCACTTCGAGAATTTTTCAGCGACTTCTGACATTGAAAGTCCCTCTTTCTGCCACTGCACCAGAAGAATATCTATAGCTTCCATTTCTGCATGTCTTGTAGCCTACAAAGAGAGAGCTTGTGGTAAATGAATAGAATATCATGGATAACATCAATGATTACTCAATTTCCATTCCATTGCTATAGATGATCACTTAGTTTCTTCTTTCATCATGCTCCTCCTTTCCTCTGTCATAAAGTGTTTTTACTTGTTTTAATATTACCCTCTTAGAACTTTTTAACCTAGAAACTTTCACTCACAATTCAAGCTGCCACTGAAATTGCAGTAGTTCTTTGTATCATAATGGCGGATCTCAATAAAAAAGAAAAAAGGCATGTATAAACCAAATTTCACAAATAAACACACATAAATAAAAAATAATCCAGACAACAAATAGCTAATCAAAGGAGCAGCAAAGATGAAATTAAATCAGTTGAAACCAGAAAAGAAGTCATCAGCCAAATTACATCTCTTGTCTCATTAGGCCGGTTCCTGCCGGAGGAGATAATCTTCCCATCCTCAACAATCACGCATCTAACAACATAAATGACAGTTCAAGTGTCAACATAAATTGAGGTTAATATTACCACATTATCACTTAAGGATCCTGGCAACAACTTCAATCAATCTTAAGTAATGCTTTTAACATTCTTTTAAGTATCATGCAAAATAATTACTATGAAGGTAACTTACCCAATTGGTACTTCAAGGGCATCCAAAGCTAACCTTGCCTGCCACACCAAACAGGGCAAGAATATAAGAAGTTGTTTGATTCTAGAAAAGCAAAATAGTCAAAAGAATCTGAGAGAAAGCAGTAAATGAACTTGTGGCACCACACATTATAAACAACACCTGTCATAAACCTGCCCCAAAATTTTCAGTCTCCATGCAGCTAATGCTGTCATACTTAAATGAGGATAATTTAAGTTCATAGGCAACCAAATTTTGCAGCAAGTAATTTCAAAACCAAATGAGGCAAGAACTGACACACAATATGTGTTAGGGTAGGCAAGGTCAGTTCAGTAACCTTAATATCCCTAAACTATATGTGAGCAATTGAACATAGTGGCAAACAGAGCAGCACAAATAGATGTATCATAATATATGCACAAATGTAGAAATATAGATGTCTTTGTATCACCTGCTCTATTGCAAGCTCCATAAATGCAAGAGTTTCTGCCGAGCACTTTTCCTCCATAAAAGTAAGGACGGAGTGAGAAAAGACAGATGTCCTAAAAGCTGGGTAGAGATGCAACCTAAGAGAAAGAAAATGGCTCATTATATCAATGCTTTACAGAGCCACCAAGTTAAGGTATAATAATTTATAAATAAATGTTTACTCAAACATATGACTTATTTACCTAATTTATTAAGTTACACTTCTATTTGTTTTTCATAGGAAACCCAAGCTTCTTTTTCTATACATGGCATTCCAAGTGTACAAGGGCATTCTCATTCATCTCCTCAAGGACAGGACCAAATGAGATTCCAAATGATATTGCATCCAATCAAGTATCAAGTCCTCTCATTGATATATCTAATTTTAGTAACCATCATTCAGGATTTTAGGTACTGTATTATCTTATTTATACTCATTTACAATGCTATCACAATTTTTCAACAAACCAATTTTTTCTTCATAAAAATTTACAGGTTCTAGTACTCTGCTCTCCCCATATTTCAACTGGGAAATGTTCTTTTGGCTTATTAGATAAAGGCACAAATGATGTTTGTTTGGCAGTTTTTTTTGGCTAATGAGAAATGTGTCTCATTTTAAGGTAGTGTTGTTTTGAATGTAAAATAGAGAAGAATATATTGCTCTGTACATATTTGATATATTTGACTGTGATACTTATTCTCAAGACAATGAAAAATTCAAATCAGTTCTTGTATACAACTATTAACGGATATAGTAATCCTAATTCTATAGAAACAATTCATCAAGCATTTAATGTGCAATGTTAATTGTTTTGCTCAAGTAACTCAAGCCATGACTTCTACTCTCATGATTCAACTTCATATTGAGTAAACAAAAACATATAATAGAAGTCTCATACAAACAAATTTAATAGTAAGTTTTGGTTCAAACCTGAAAGTCTGAGACTGAAAACGAAGACCTTGTGTTTGCGCCTAGTTCTGATGGCTCTGATGATCTTGCCGTCGTCGTAGAAATGGCGTTGAAGCTATTATTTGGTATTTTGCGCCTAATTCTGTGGCCTCGTCGTTAATCCACCCAAAAACGACGAGGACGGGAGGCTTGACGCTATTATTTGTTATCTTGGTGTAGCTGTCAACTTGTCATTTAGGCCTTTTGTGTTCTTTAGAAATTGTTCAAATAATAAAATTATTACTTATACAATTATGATTTAATTATAAATATAAAAAAATTGTCGAAAGTTGAGCATAAAAAAAAAAATTGACTGCTTTTTTTTTTTTTTAAGTGGTTTAAAACCAGCATCAAAAAATTTATTCATGTCAAAATGTTTACAGGTGTAGTGGTATATGCGGAAAAATTTGGAGCTTTTCCTCTTTTGCTGGGTTTGAATATGAAAAATGCATGTGTGCGCCTTAGTAGCTTGATATTCCTAAGTTACTAAAAACAAATCATCCATATTTCAAATTGAAATATGTTAGGTTTTTAAAGAAAAAATTTTATGAAAAAAAGAGATAAATACAAAAGTAACGTGTGGGATCCAAAAATTTTAAATAAAAGACTTAAAAACAAAACATAACGTTAAAACTCAAAAATAATATTGCTCATCACATAATTGTTACATCTAAAAAAGAATAGGATTGTACATTATTCATTAGACATTATTGAACAAAAAAAAAATACGAAAAGACATGCCACTTCACAATTTTTAAGAGACAATTTTCACAATTATTTATACATGAAGATTTCAGTTTGACCAAAAATAAAAATTAAATGAAATATGGAAGTAACATTGATTAATTGTATCTTATAGAGTTTATCAAAACAAAATTATACACAAAAGATACAATTGTTCAAATCTTGTGTCACTAGATTTGTTCATGACCTTAGTTGGGTCAGGAGTGGCCAAAAGTAACAGGCTTTCAGATTTGGTCTAAGTTTAAGTTGATAGTAAATTTAATCTATTATTTAATAAGGTCTAAATTGGGATGTTAAACGTACAGGCCTGACCATATAAATGTGGGACTAAACAGATTGTCCCTAACTTAATTCAGCCTATAAAAATTACGGGTCAATCTATTAGACTCACGAGCTTGAGGTTCATTTAGCACTCCTAAGATGCTAAATTAGCCGGTCTGTGCAGGTCCGCATAAATACGAGGCTAAACGGGCTAAGTCCATTTATGCTCGCATTTAAACGAACTGTCCTTTATTTAGTCCAACTTACAAAAAAATGTAGACCAGCTCGCTAGGTTCGTGGATTTGAGGCCCGTTTAGCACCCCTAGGCTTAAAGTTAGACTTATGGCCAAAGTCTGCCCATGTTAAACTATAGGTCTGCAATTATTTTACATTATTAAACTTATAAATAACATATTAAATTAAAAAAGTTATTCAAGATTATCAGGTTAAAAGAAAGTATTCATCACGTAGTTTATTTGACAAAAAATGAAAATTTTAATTATAATAGATAAAAACATTTTTTATAAATTCTAGTTTCATTTTTTTTATAGAATTAATAAGAACTAATATTAAGATAATGACTAAAATATACACAAAGAACCATATAAGCTTTGATATTTTTATAAATTTTCTAATAACTTCTTATCAATATGAGACAATTAATCAACAATTTCATATTCTTCATATATAATTCACAAATATTATACAATTAACTAATAATATCATTTTATAACATGATTAATTGCATTATTGTGGTAACAAAAAAAAATTAGATTAAAAAAGAAAATAAAAAAATAAATAGAAAACTACAATATTATTTTCAAAAAACATTTTAAATCATTGTTCAACTTTATTATAACTAAATTTAACATTTAATGTAATACAAAAAAAATTTAATAATTAATTTCAAATCTAAATATTGATTTCCGTCTTTCCTTGGTTTTCTTTAATATATGTAAAAATAATTTTAAGGTAACGTCTCTTTTTCACTTCTAAAACAAAGCGAACTAAAATTACTAAATTTATCTATTTTAGTAATACCAAATTAATATATCTAGTTACCTACTCGTAAAAGATAGTTAGCCAGTGTAAAGAAATGCATAAGTATATTAATTAAAAAGAGAATATTTATAAAAAAAAAAGAGAATATTAACCTTTTTTATTCTAGCAGAAAAACTAAGAGGAAATGCAGTTTATATTTCACTTTTTCAGTAATCAACTAAATGCATATCTAAATGAAAATTTAAACTTATTTTTGAAAATAAATGTACTCTTGCAACTCTATTTTTTTATTTTTTACTAAAAATAAAAGGTTTTGTGATTACACAGTCACTTTTATTAAATAATATTGTCACATGTTAAAATATTTATCTTTTAGTATAATTTATTACATATTATGTTCTTTTTTTAAATACTTATATATACAATGTATTAAAATAAATATTAAAATAATATTAAATCCATTAATTTTAAATTATTGATGAAAAGTTTTTAGAAATTTTTATAAATATAATTAAGATTTAAATTTAAGTTTAACTCATGATATATAAAGATTCAGTGCAATACAGTTTATGAACTTTAGTTTATGATCCAATATAATGGATTGAGTCAAAGCCTATTAGGCTTAATCCAATAAGCCTACCTTCAAACTTATAAGCACCTCTAGTTAAAATACATTAACAAGCTTTTAGAAGCTAAAATTTTTGATCGATTAAGCTTTCAGATCTACATCATCCTGATTTTGCACTTTAGGTAACAATTCTATAAACACACACACAAAAAAAAAAGACCTCCAACCTGTCAAAATTTTCTTTAACCATGCTATCATTACTACTACAAATGGAATATTCCATGAGCACAAAACAAAAGATCAAAGTATTTAAATTATCAACTGCTCTATAAATCAAGGGAAGTAAATAGGACAAAAAAAAATACAAATTAATGATGATGTAAATATAAAAGCGTGATCGACATAATTTTTTAGCTCTTAAAATTTGTAATTGTATCTTAATAGTCTCAATTTCCATAAATTCAATAAAGATAATGGTGGCCAAATAGGTTTGAAAAGTGATTGCTAATCCTACAACCTTCGTTTCTAAGTTTATCATTACTAAGCATGGTCAAGGTAATTTGAAAAATGTAGTAAGGTTACAATTGGTTTTGAGAGATGGAGACAAATTGCTCAGCACTTTACTTTCCTTGCAGAGAACATGCAGTGGCAAGTTGGCAATGGTCAAAACATTAGTATTAGGAACAAGCTTTGGTGGTCTCAAATGGGTCCAATCCAACAACACATAACAACAGTGGGAGACTTGATTAGCCAAGACTCTAGTATTTGGGAGTATATGACTCTGATAAGCATCTATGATCAATCAACTGCTACACAAATTACTCATACCTCAATTTCAGTTTTAGGGGTCAAAGATTGGCTGCTCTGGACAGTTTCACCCATAGGGGAATACAATGTCAAGCAAGGCTACCAACATTGTAAGAAAAACATGTTCTAGAGTTCAAATTTCCCTTGGAAGGAGATTTGGCACTTACCTTTTCCATTGTGCGTTATACTGTTCATGTGGAAAATTTGCCAAGGAATCATACCTGCCTCTGGTCTGCTCGACATAGACATATTCAAGTTTCCAATGTATGTGTCTTCTGCCAATCTGCTGCAGAATCTATCACTCATCTTTTCTTATTCTGTCTCTTCTCCAGAGCTATATGGTTTGGATCATACTTGTCCATTAGAGCTGAGAAGCTTTATCCCCAGTATGTTGAGCAATGGCTTAAAACCTGTCTTATGGCAAGCCGAACTTGTAAACAGCTCCATTTGTAGCTAACAATTGCCATCATCCTCTACGCCATTTGGCACGCACGTAATTAGGCTATTTTAAAAGATCAATTGCCTGATCCTTCTCAGATCCTTCAAAAAATCTCAAAGCTTAATGCTGAATACATCCACTCTTATACCCCTCAACAAGATAATCATCCATTTATAGTTCAGCAGTAGCTACTTTATTTCTGTTTAATGATAGGAAATTGACCAAAAAATATGGCTGGTGGTATTTAAATCTGCACCTCAACATCATATTAGAGTCTCTGTAGCAGTCCTTCACAATGTTCTTCCACATATACAAGTGGGCAAGTTCATAATGCAGAAACATCCTCACTCTGCCATCCATACTCTCTTGACAGCATTGAGAGCTTTGTTACGCCTGGAATTCTTCAACCACTTGCAAGCAATTCGGATTATGATCAACTCCAAGGCAGCCATTTTGGTTATTAATAAGCATCATAATGCTTACTTCAAAGATAAGAATATGGTGCCGGATACTGTTGCGCAACTGCGCCAATGCTGCCAATTTCATCTACACTACTTTGATCCCTCTACAACTTCATTGCAATTCCCATATATCATGGCGGCTTTGCGGCAAGCAAAATCCTACCCCCTTACTTTGCTTTCTAATAGGTGGTATATCTATTACTCCTTCTTAAGTCTATTTCTTATGTACTGTAACTATATCTTGACATACGTTTTGAATAATTATTTTTTTAGGATTTTGTATTTATGTAAATGAGAAAGTTGAAAATGATAAAGTTCAATCATGATTAAATTATGACTAATTAAAAAGAATGTGATTAACTTATGACAAAATTCGTTAAATTTAAATAAAAAATTAATTCAAATAGATAAAATTTTAACGGTACAAATTACATATTACTTTTTTACAACACTTTAAATTATTAAAATTAAGATCATATATAGATGGATAAAGTGTATTTTTTTCTAAAATTAAAGAATTAATTTCTAACTTATCAATGAATAATATATAATAATATTACAAATCCCAGTTCTACAATAAAACTATAAATATGCGATTTTGGAGTAAGGTGGAAACTGAAATTAGCATCTCATGACTCGTTTGATAGAGCAGAATATAATCTTCGGATAAATTAATGTTTTGGGGACTACTTCGTGGCTAGCTTTGCCTCTGATCCAAGCCTCTCTCCATCTCCTAAAATTCTTCTTATGGAATGAATAAAGCAGAAAGAACCCAACAGGCAAAAGGAAATAAAAAGAGTACTACAAAACTTGATGAGCTTTGTTTGGGTTGCAAAAGGCATATGCCTTATACTACATATCATCTTTCTCCAACTGAGCAGGAATTTGCCCTCCTAACAAATCGCCCCTGCCACATCACAAATAAAACACAATGTCAAATATTTTTGTTAAAAAATTTAAGTGGTGCTGTTCTGGTTTTCCCATTTAAAAGAGGAAAGGAATGAGATAATAAAAGAAAAAGTCTCTTTTAAGTGTGATTCCATCTTCATGTCCCTTTAGTTTCATTTTCTTTCCAGTGAGATACCCATATGCCTCTTTTCTGCGTTTTTTGATGTATTAATTTAAATACTAAAACTATTTCAGTGAGAAAACAGAGAGAAATGAGGAAAAAAAAAGATGATTCTTTTTAAAAACACACTAAAAAATATTCCTCTAATTTCTTTTACTCCCACACAAGCTGTAAATGTTTCATACATTAATAATTCAAACCCAAAAAAACAGATTCTCCTTGGTATTTACTACAACCATCATAATATCCACTACTAGTATGATTAGCATGGATTTGGATTTTTTTTTTTTAATATTTCTATCATATGAGAAAGAAACAAATACAATATTTTGTACTAATCTCATTAGACATAAAAAAAAAAATTGAATCTCACTATATATAAAAGTTTTATATCTATTTCGATGGAAACATGATTAAATCTTAGTTTCGTTTAAGAAAACAATTGAAACAACTCTGTAAATAACCAAACAGAGCTGGAGGCGAAGATTTTGAGATATTGGCAAATCTAATGAAAAAATAGTTTCTGAATGATAAATTGATGATAGTAAATATGATTAGGTAAAAGAGATTCCCAACAGGAAAGCAGAAAAGGAAAAGCAAAAAAGTCTAATCATAACGATGCACCAAAATATTTGAATAAGATAGATCCTCAAAATTGGGCCAGACCAACCCACTACGATCATGATGCTCCACCCTATCCAATCGAATCTTAAAATAAAAGCAGGTTTTCTATTATTTTTTTTCTCAGACATTTTTTCAACCGTAAAAAATCTATCCGAAGGACTCGAAATCATGCCTTTATTCTTGGCCGTCGATCTGCGTTGACTTTCTTGACCTGGTACCTGATCTTCTTCGAGAACAACCTCGTACGTCTCTTCTCCTTGTAGCGCAACACACTAGCTTCTCTCACTCCTCCATTCTCTGGGAACAGATCTATTTGCGCTAACCTAGTCTGCCAAGATAAAAGGTATATAGTCATTGCTCCTGCACCGCTCATACCATATACTAACTCAATAAACAATAGATTATATGAAATGCAGAAAGCTCCTTTTTTTTTATCTTTTATAATTCAAAATTTAATTAGCATCTCAACTGTTTATGACATGACCCAATTCAATTTTAAATTTTGAATAAAATAATCCTTAATTTAGCAACACTATAAACAATTAAAAAATTACTTTATAATTCATAAAATAATGCTTTTAAATATCATGTCCACAAAGAAGTTAAAAATGGTGAGACCACATGCACTATTTTTTTTTTTTACCATTTTGGCTAAAATACCAAAGGCAAATACCCGTAGATTTTGCAACCAAAAAATGAAACACTGGAAATCTTAAAAGAGTTAAACTTGACAAAATGGGTACTTTTTTCTTGAATAAGCAAAGAGCAATTGCATCTACTTTACTTCATTGCGAAAGTAAGTATGACTACACGTGCCATGTGATCAATTTACCAACCAAAATGGGGTTTGGTTGGAAGATTGCGAAGGGAGAGAGGATTTGGGTATTAGCTTTTTCACCCATACACTCTCACCTCTTCCTTCCTCGTCACCAAATCTCTCCAACCAAACACAGATTTAAGAATTAGGGATTCAATTATCAACAAAAGTTTTTAACTTTGTAATAATATTTCGAGTAGGAACATACTGCCACGTCGTTTCCTGATACATCGGAGCTCGGACCTTCGTCGCCAAACGGTGACCCTTTGTCAGACCAAGCGTTCAAAATCTCATCGTAATTCAATTTCAACATCAACCCCTTATTCCATTTTGGAATCGAATTTTCTGAATTCTTCAATTCCAATTTCGGCTTCTCCACCTTCTTTTTCTTCTTCTTCTTCTCGGTTGAAGCCGACGCCGGAGGATTGGAAATTTTCGGCGAAATTTGAAGTATATCAACAGTGGGAAAATTCCACCAATTCACTTCATCAACACGCCGAAGAGCTCTTACTCCTGCTCTTCTCAACCCTAATCGGAAATCATTTTTCCCGCCAAAACAAATCCCACTACACGGATTTTCCGAAGCAGAATTGGATTCGCCATCGGCTCTGCTCCCCATGATGCTATCAATTCCCTCTTCGATTTCCTCATCGAGAATCGATTCGGCATCGAAATCTTCAAATTCATCGTCCAATTCCAAGCAATTTACTCTAGAACTAATCTCCCCTGGACTCTGACACGATTTTTCGTGAAGATTATTAACCACTTTGGACTCAATGGAGAGAGTAGGTCTCTGTGGGATTGGTTGGAGGAGTGGGAAAGAGGAATTATCAAAAACTCGGAATGGTAATAGCAATTCAGGAGATTCTTCTAGAAAAGCATCGGTCGGTTTGGTGAATTTGCCTGGTTTTTTAAGGTTTTCGGTGGAGAAGAGATTCGGGTATGCCGAAGAAAGCAGAGCAGCTGCTTCATTGTACGTTTCGTTTGGTCGTTTTCGAGGGGTCCGAGGCTTCCTCGTGGAAATTGCAAATGGGGAATTACTGGATTCAGAAATAGTAGAAGAAGGAGAAGATGTCTGCGAAGTTCTGGTCCATGTGGATGGAGATTTGACAAAATCGAAATCGAACCCGATGGTTCTTCCACCGGCTCCGCTTAAACACGAAGACATTTGAAAAATAGTCGGTTTGATAAGAAAAAATAGAAACTTTAGTACTAAGAAAGATTCGATAACTCAGAATTTCGAAGCAGCCAGTGACCAAAGCATGACAAGAACTTCTAATAGAAGGAAAAAGCACAAAACATGATTAAATTTTTGGAATTGAGAATTGGCAAAGGAAAATAAGCCTTTTTCCTGAAAAAAGGTACAAAACCCTAAACCCAAAAAAGTACAAGCAACAGAAGATGATGTTGGCTAATTATTTAAAGGAAAAAAAAATATCGGACAGAAGAAAAGGCCAAGAACTTTAGGAATTATATAATAGACAGAGCACCACAAAACCTCATTAAAAATTTTGCAAATCCCCTTCGAGAACGAATTAAACTTGTGTGTGAAGAATTCTTCAAGAAGCTCACAAAGTCGAAAATCAACTGTAAGCTAAATAAACTAAGTATTCCAAAGACATCAAATTGGTTTAGGCAAAGAAAAATATCTGAGAAAGGAAAGTTGCCTAATAACGGAATCGCAGACTATGACCACTGAACAGTGTGAATTTCAGTAACTAAAACAGAGTGAAATAGAGAGAGAGTAGAGAGAGAATGGCCTTCTAGCAGAGAGTAGGTCACCAGGGAAAGAACCGTTGAGGACTGTGTACTGTACATATAGGCTGCAATTGGCAGAGAAAAAAATATAAGCACACAAGTAGCTGTGTTCTGTGGAGAGAGAGAGAGAGAGAGAGATTGGGAGAGAAATCACTTAACCATGGAAACTCAAGATGAGAACGAAGGAAGAGACAATGCTCACTCTGCTGTCACCGATGCAGATGTGGGTGGGACCGCCAGCATCAGGCTCCATTAGATTTTCTTAGTTTTCGCTTTTACCTGTTCAATTATTTTATGTTGCTATTTTACTATAATGTCCTTCCTTGCTTCTTATTTCTCATTTTCTAATTCTTTGAAAGGACATTTACAGTGCTTGGATGATTGAAAAATAAGGAGAAGTAAAAGACAATTTTGAGATTTAATTAAAAGAGAAGATTTTAAATAATGAGGAATATTTGGTTTTTTCTCTATCTTAAGAAAAGAAAAAAGAAAAGAAAAGGGGAATCATGATTTTGAAATGATGATAGAAAGAAAATGATGCAATTTACTCGTTGAGCCGTCCATTTTTCTTCATACATATATGACTTTCAATATATTAATAATGCGTGTACGTTAATCACTATGTGTAGAAATATATATTTTTTTATTTTTCAACCTCTAATTTTAGAATTAAAAATTAACAAATCACATCATCCTTGGCATTTCCAGACAACTTTAAGCTCATATATTGTATCCTGCTTGATATATAATTTTAATTAATTTTATTTAATAATATTTTATAATATAAATTTAAATTATAAATTATAATATATTTAAATATAGATAAATTATTATCATATTTTTATATATTATATGATTATATAATTGATACAATTATATTTATATTGTGAAGGAATATTATATTTCTTTTATTTTGATAAATTTATTATATTAATATTTTAAATTAATTAAACTTATTGTTTGAATTATTTTCATCTTTTTTAAAAATATTTTCTTAATATATTAATACTCAGGTGAATTTATTTATAATTTTTTGTTTAAAAATTTAAATTAAATACTTTATATTAGAAGATTTAGTTATTTAATTAATAAGAGTTTGTGTATTGTTATAATTAATATATTATATTAAAAAATATTTTTTAAAAATATTTTTTTAAATTGTGATAAGTACTTAAAATGATAAAAAAAATTTAAAAAAATTATGAAATATTAAATTTAATATTTGATATTTAAAGGCAATGTTGTGTACGGAAATCGGTCCAAAGCGAGGCAGCGGACTCGGAATCACTAAAGAGAAGAGATAGTTGGATCACTAGAAGCGTGTCAACGAACTTCTCCTCAGCGAGATCTTTCCCAACGAGCTCCTCCTTAGCGAACTATACCTCGCTGACTGATGGCCCGCGTCTCAAGTCTGAATCCTAGACCCCAGCGCAAAGGCATAAGATTCTCCGCATGGCAGAAGCAGTACCACGCAACGGTTACAAGCCAAAGTCTATAACTGACAAAAGGGCCCCACCTCCGTAAGCCTATGTACTGCAACAGTCGGATTGTAGCCTGCAACTGTCTTTTCTACTTATAACTTGATGTAAACACCACTGTATCTCGTAATTAATGCATGTCTCCCTCTTCCTTCTATAAAAGGGGAGACCTGGTAGATAGAAAAGGAGATGAATGAGTGAGAGAGATCAATCGCATATATGCAAAAAACTCTGTAAAAATAGAAAGTAGAGACCATTTGTAATCCTGCTAATATATTGTTGTAGTTTTGTGAGTGTGTCAAAAAAAAAGTCCCACATTGCTCAAGAGAAAGGAAGTCTTAGTGTTTAAATACTAAGATATGAATATGGGTTAGTAAGTGAGCTAAGAGGAGAAGTGGGCTCACGCGCACAACAACGGGCCAAATCAGTTGAAACCTGCTGATTTCCCTTCTGCGCGCGAGTTAGAAGCAGTATTGGGCACATTTTTACTGAAAATTATTTTACAAAAATACAAAATAGTTTTTATAAAATAGCTTACCAGAAAAGCTGTATTTTTACCAGTTTCAG
>JANHAO010014531.1:0-15278 GCA_026873985.1 Saraca asoca
TCCTTTCTATAAATAGAAAGGGAGGGATCATTGTAAAGATATATAGAAAAATACATGCAGAAACTCTGTTGGTAAGGAGAGTGCAGTATATTCTTTATAAAAAGAGGCTCCATTGCTATTGTTATCCTGCTCTGTAAAAGCATCATCTTAAGAAATATTAGAAGTGCAACGTGGATGTAGGGGCCAAATAAGCTTTAGTTAAACCACGATAAATTCCCCACGTGTACTCTCTTCCTGATCTTCCCTGTTTTCCTTTACTGTCTCTCTTCATCTTTGATTTATAGTCAAGGGTAATATAGAACTACAACTAGTTGACCGGATTTTCATGTCAACATTTTGGTGCTAGAAGAAGGGCCCCCACTACATTTTTTTGTTTTCGATCTCTGATAAGCCATTTTCAAGTGCAATGGCAAGGGGAAAGGTTACTACAGGTATAAAAACTACCATCGATCTATTTGAAGGTCGAATACAGTAGCAGAGTGTAGCTGCCCCCACGACAGGTATTAGCCCTGGCGTGGCTCTCCTTATCCATAACCAACTGACAGCCCACGAAATTGGTGATATAGAAGCTTGGCGACAATGCCAAGAAGCCCTCAACCAGTGCCAGGAGGTGCTGGAAACCACCATGAAGGAGCTGGCTGATGCAGTCCGAGTATTGTCCTAAGCGCATGCACAAATTGCATTGAGACAAGGCAGGGAACCACTACCAAAAAATGAACATCGCTAACCAGGATCTCAATACGATCAACAAACTAGGATGGAGCACCCACTCTACTCTTCCAACTCATGATCGAGATCTGAGGGCCATTGAGTTCAGAAGGACAGAGGAGAAGATGACTAGGAGGAAGGTTCCCACTGAAGCAAAAACTCACATGAAGTTGGTAGCAAGAATGAGACGGATTGTGACTCATCCCATTGTGAAAATGGCAAGAAGCTAAGACTTCCAGTCCACACCCTCACGATAAGCAGGAGAGAAAGAGCCAAAAAGCTTCTGGTCATCGATCAAAAGCCCGAGATCGAAAGGTTGAAGAACTACTCTGAAGAATGGAATGACTGGAAAGGAACCCTGCATCCCAGGAAAACTGAGGCCCCACGAGGAAAGGACCCCACTTTCTTATCAGATTGAGGCGGAGCCCCTTCCTCGCATATTCAACTTTCCAAATGTTCCCCTTTACAATGGGGACAACGATCCATATAATCACTTAGATGCTTTCAATGTCCAAATGGACTTGCAAACCTCCAACCTGCTGGCAAAATGTCGGGTCTTCCTGGCAACACTTGGAGAAGTACCACTAATGTGGTTTAGAAATCTTCCAGCTCGTGGCATAAAGAGTTGGGAAGACTATCACGCCAAGTTCCTCAGTCAATATGGGGCATTGAAGAGGCAACTCGCTCCCTCCTACCACCTAGCCACTGTTTTCTAGCAGAAAGATGAGCCGCTTAAAGACTACATTACTAGGTTCCAGCAAGAAATCAAGAATATGGATAACCCATCAGATGAAAGCATCCTTACTGCAATTTCTACAAGACTCCGGACGGACGGGAAGCTGTACGAGGATATATACAAGTCCCCCATCAAGAGCCTAAGCGAATTCTATGAGCGGGCTGCCAAGGAGATCCACTGGGAAGAAATGTTTGACCTAAGAAAGCCGATTAGGAAAGAAGAAGCAGATACCTCCAAGGAAAGGAAAGGAAATGGGGGCGAGAATGGCAAAAGGGGCCAAAAGGGTAGCTTAGTAGACCATACTACGAAGAAAGCCCGAAGCCAACAATTCCAACTCCAATGTCGTTACGAAACCTATACTGTCTTGTTAGACACCCCGGAAAGGATCTATGCGATAGAAAGAGATAGTGAAGATTTTGGTAGACCCAGACCCATTAAAATCCCCATCGATTAGAGGAACCGAAACAAGTTCTGTGCCTATCATACTGAAGACGTCAGACTGTCGGGCCTTGAAAGACGCTATCGAGGACCTCATCAAAAGAGGTCGCATGAGAGATTACGTGGTGAGATCTTTGGGGCAACGACCCCCACGCCCCCAGCAGGCCACATCATAACATCGCCAAACTTTCGAAAGCGAGGAAGGACTATCCATAAGGACCATCTTCACCATACACAGTGGACCTCACATTGCAGGCACGTCAAATTGATCACACGATCGCTATGTACGGGTGGTAGGCCATGTCCTTCTTACTAACCATGTCCAGATTGACAAGCCTACCAAGAAGACAAAAGTCACCACGAACGGCATCTTGTTCACAGAAGAGGATGCGTCGGGAGTCCATTACCCCCACAATGATGCCATTGTCATCAAGGCAAAGGTTGGCAATGCGAAGTTAAGGAGAATAATGGTAGACACTGGAGTTCCATCAATGTGACATATAAGGCATGCTTCGACCAGATGGGCGTAAGTACGAAACAGCTAGATCCATCCCTAGAGCCTCTCTATGGATTTACCAGGGATGGAGTACTCCCAAAGGAAAAATTATGCTCCTACTCATTATAGGAGATCTCAATTGACAAGCAACCATCATGGCAAATTTTTTATTTATAAATTGTCCCTTGGCTTATAATGTGGTATTGGGATGACCTGCCATGAATGATTTTGATATGGTAACATCAACTAGGATGCTCACCATTAAATTCCCTACGCCAAACGAAGTCTGGTGCATACGGGGGGATTAATAAGCAGCTCGTCATTGTTATTAAGAGGCAGTTAAACTAGGGACACAAGTGAAGAAGGGAAATGTAGTATTTGGGGGAAACCCCTGACCAATAAGTGAGAAAGGCATCCCAAATGACCTCGACCCTCGAGAAGTAGATGCCGAACGAGCCATCGGACCAGTAGAGGAATTGGAGGATGTATCAGTTAACAAGACAGACGAGGAGAGGTGTTTCGAGGTAGGAAAATGCTTGCCTCCTGACTTGAATATATAGTTGGCAAATTTTCTCAAGGCCAATGCATATGTTTTTTCCTAGAACCATGAGGACATGGTAGGCATTGATTTGAACGTAATGTCGAACAGGTTGAATATTGACCCTCTGGCTAAGCCAATTTGCCAGAAGAAAAGACCAATGACCGCCAAATGCTATGCAGCACTTGAGGAAGAGGTGGACAAGCTTTATGCAAATGATTTCATTAGAGAGGTACGATGTCCCACCTCGGTAGTGAATCTCGACTTGGTCAAGAAGAAAAATGAAAAATGGAGAACATGCATTGATTTCACAGATCTTAACAAGGCATGCCCAAAAGATAGCTTCCCTCTGCCGAGAATAGACCAACTTGTTGATGCGATGGCCTGACATGAGCTCCATAGCTTCATGGACACTTACTCAGGGTATAATCAAATCTTAATGGCCATGCAGGATGAGGAACATACTTCCTTTATCATTGATCATGGATTATACAATTACAAAGTGATGCCTTTTGGACTTAAAAACACAGGGGCAACTTATCAGCGTTTAATGAATAAGATGTTCCAGGAACAGATTGGAAAAATGATGGAGGTATACATGGACAACATGCTCGTAAAATCCAAAAGACTCATTGATCATGTCTGCGACCTTGGCAAAATGTTCCCAACCCTGAGAAGGTACCAAAGCTGAATCCGCACAAGTACGCGTTCAGCGTAGCATCAGACAAATTCCTTGGCTTTATAGTCAACAATAGAGGAATTAAGGCTAATCCGAAGAAGATTGGAGCACTTCTTAACATGCGTTCTCTTTCTGGCCTAAAGGATGTCCAGAGCCTAAACGGACAAATCGCCGCACGCAGTTGATTTATCTCGAAAGCGACAGACAAGTGTGTTCCTTTCATTGATGTCCTCAAGAGAGCCAAGAAGTTCAAGTGGACCTCGGAGTGTGAAAACGCAATCCAGGAACTTAAAACCTACCTTGGCCAAACGCCTCTTCTTTCCAAACTGAGGGAGGGTGAGATATTAACCGTGTACTTAGGAGTGTCCTGGCACACTTTGAGCGTAGCATTAATGCAGGACATGGAAGGAATCCAACTCCTCATCTATTATGTGAGTAAAAGATTGCTGGACATGGAAACTAGATATTCACTCATCGAAAAGCTCTCCTATTGCTTAGTCATCTCTTCAAGGAAGCTACGACCCTACTTCCAAGCCCATAGCATCAGAGTCCTCAAGCAATATCCTCTAAGGCATGTCCTACTAAAGGTCGACACCTCTAGGTGATTGCTCAAATAGGCCATAGAGCTAGTTCAATTTGATATCAGATACAAGCCTAGGACCGTTATCAAAGGACAAGCACTGGCAGATTTCGTTGCCGAATTCATAGAGCTAGCCCATGAAGAAATGGAAACTTTTGGAGCTTCATGGTGGGAACTTTTCGTTGATGGATCATCCAATGACCAAAAAGCTAGAGCAAGCATACTTCTTATCAACCCAGAGGGGTACAAGATTTCTAGTGCCTTAAGGTTTGAATTTCAAGCTACAAATAACGAAGTAAAATACGAAGCCTTATTAGCAGGCTTGCGATTAGCCAAGGAAGTACGCATCAAAAGACTAAGGATTTTCAGTGACTCACAACTTATTGTTAATCAAATAAGAGGCGAATACCAATCCCGAGGACAAAGAATGATAAAATACCTCCAGAGGGCCCAAGAGTTATTAGACTCATTCCAGCAATTTGAAATCACTTAGGTCTCGTAAGCACAAAATACACACATTGACACTCTAGCTCATTTGTCAACAAACAGCGACCCAGATCACGTAGAAGCAACCCTGCTAGAGCTCCTCTCATCCCTGAGCATCCAACTATGGGATGTAACCATGTTAATCACTAAAGCACCTAATTCCTGGATGAACCCAATCCTAAACTACCTGCAGGATGAGAAATTATTGGAAGACAAGCTTGAGGTGAGATGTCTGTGGGCTTGGGCAGCTAGGTATTGCATCTATGATAACATGCTTTATAAAAGGGGGTTCATGACCTTGGTTTTGGGGTGCATAGATGGTGAAGATTACAACACCATTTTAAGGAAAATCCACGAAGGACATTGCGGGAACCATGCTGGGGGCTGTCATTGGCACAAAAGGCCCTTCGATAGGGATTCTACTGGCTGACCATGAAACAAGATGCAATAGATCTTGTCAAGAAATGTGATAAATGCTAGAGGTTTGTAAAAGTGCCACAAGCTCCACCAGCCTACTTGAAACAAATGATGAGTCCATGGCTGTTTGCCATATGGGGGATGAATTTAATTGGGGCACTTCCTAAAGCATGAGGAAACTATAAATTTGCTAGTGGCCATCGATTATTTTATGAAATGGGCCAAGGCAAAAGAGCTTGCCGAGATTTTGTCTTCCAGAATTGAAAAGTTTATCTAGAACAACATTATTTGTAAGTTCGGGATCCCCCAACAGATTGTCACTGACAACGAGACCCAATTTACCAGTGAATAGTTCATTAAATTCTGTGATAACCTTAAAATTGTTAAAAGCTTCACGGCTGTAGACCACCCACAAGACAATGGACAAGTAGAGGCTATCAACAAGATCATCAAGAAAATCTTGAAGATCAAGTTGGAGGCCAGAAAGGGAGCATAGGTAGATGAACTACAGATAGTATTATGGGCTTATAGGAGCATGCCCTGTAGTTCCATAGGGGAGACTCCCTTCTTGATGGTCTACGGATGCGAGGCAATGATCCCCACAGAACTTGAATTCGTGACCCAGCGAAGAGTCATCTTCAAACCAACAGACAATGATCGATTCCTCGATGCAAGCATGGACCTCGTGGAGGAAGCTAGCCTCAGAATCATCACTCATCAGCGTTGTGTTACAAGGTATTACAATCAAAAAGTGCAAGCCCGAAGATTTAAGCTAGGCAATGTCGTTCTGCGTCTCATCCTTCTGGGTGCCCATAACCCTAGTGAGGGGACCCTTGGACTAAATTGGGAAGGTCCTTACCTGATAAAGAAGGCCGTAAATAATGGGGCTTATCATCTGGTGGACTTGAATGGAAATGAATTTCCTCACGCTTGGAATGCCGAACATCTTTGCCATTACTAACAATGAGCGTTCCAACCCATGGAAGATCACCGCATTAGAAATATGTATGTAAATTCTCATAGGATGAAGTTTGATGAGAACTTGGTGTAAATTTTTTATATGATGAAGTAGTAACTGATGTAATATATTGTAATAAATGTGAAAATAAAGATCTCGCACTTTTAAAAGCATCATAAACACGAAAGAGAAAACCTGCTTCCATAGCAAAAATAGTTACGCAGAGGGCTTACAGACTGTTCAAAAAACAAAATAGAGAAAATTGCCCTAAGTCTCCATAGCATCAGGATGGAATTCAGAGAGAGGGTCACCCGAAGCTTCTGCAATAGGAATGGCAACTTCGCCAGGAGGGGCCTTCGCCCCATCGTTTTGTTCCTTACCCGAAGAGTCAGCCCCGATAGCATTCCTCTTAAAAAATTCTACAGCTACCAAAGCCTGCAGACCAAAGAAAAAGAATCCAACTTAGGATATCTCTCCCACAGAATAGAGAAGAAAGCCTCACAGGTCTGCTGTCTCGATTCCCTCGTCGCGATTGTCACTCATGAGGACATTTCCACCTTTGTAATACGAAGTTCCTTTCGTAGCGATTCCAGCTCTTTTTCAGTGGTTTCGGCCCATTGATCCAAGGACTCCACTTTTTGCACAGCCTCCTCAGTGACCTTCTTAGTCGTTTCTAGCTCTGCGATCACTCTGTCAAGGTCCATCTTGGCCTTCCTCGAATCATTAGAAGCAAGGCCGAAGTTAACCTTGGCCTGCTTACACCGTGCTACCTTGCTGGTAAGTATAGCTTCCATCTCTTCGACCCTCTCATGCCACTCCAGATTCTTAACCATCGAAGTTGCAAGCTCATCAATGAGAGAAGATTCCCAATCTTTCGCATCTCAAGCCACCTCCTCGATCTTCAATAATGTCAAAATATTCAGTGGAAGCCAACCAACAGAGTTCAAAGATACGAAACAAGTATGAAAGGCTAGAACAATTGTCATTACTTACCATGAGACCATGACGAGTGGCATGTCCCGCCATCCTTCTGAGGGTGAAATCCTCAGCCTCCAGCACCCCAACCTTTCGTTTAGGTCCCAAAAGTGTGCTCATGCCCTCAACCAATGTTCGAGCATATCACTCAGTCTTGGAACCAGGTTTAGCTAGTGGGGGCACGAACTCAACCTTCAGAACATCATTTTCATGGGAAGTTACCTTCCTCTCCCCCTTATCAATCCTCTGCCTTTATGGAGAAGGACTAAAGGGAGTAACAGCTTTCGCTACGGTCGCAGCCTCAGGCCAAGGTATCAAGATCGATTCTTGTAATAGGGTAGTGATAAGGGGTGAAGACTGCTCGATGACAGTAAGGTCCATACCACTTTCAAAGAGCAAAGATTGGTCCACAACGACAGGAAATGAAGCAACCCCGGGGGCTGGAGGCTTTTCCCCTCTGTCACGGGGCAGCGGTGTCCTCATGATGAGCTCCATGATATTGTTGTAATCATTAAAATTGGCTGGCCTAACCTCTAACGATCACCGAATCCCAACCTCACTCGTAACCTTGGTGTCCAAGGGGGGTGCTAGCCTAAACAAATAAAGCCAAGAATCGTTGAACTTGAAATCATGCTCGAGGTCACTATCGATTGAAAGCTATCCAAAATGTCAAGCTCCCTAGACTGTAAGGTGGGGTTTTACTGGTGCCAATTGCAAGAGAACAAGCAAGGGTTAGAATCAAGCTCTAACATATTAAAACATACACACTCTCAATTAACATACTCGAGGTAAAAACAAAACCAAAATTCCTTAGAAATCACAGTGAGGGACAAGAAAGATAAAACCGACGGGAATTGTAATGTCTCGCATTGGATTTTCCTTTGGCACCCCCTTTGGCAGGATGTCTTTGTGTCATGTCCTCCTAGCCAAGAGGTAATAAAGCCTATCTAATGCGCTCGCACATCTAAGGTTGTATAAATAACACCAAGTTTCAGGAGATGGCGACGGGAGACTATTGCCCATATAAATTAGGGCGAGAGAAATTAGTGAGGTATAAGAATTTGGGGTAAGTTGAAATGGACTAAGTTTTATTTTGTTCAAAAAATTGATGATGAAAAGCAGGATAGGGAATCTAAGTCCCACAGTGAGATATGGGAGACCGATAGCAATAAAACCCTGAGGGGGGTGCGCAGCATAATCACCTATCAATAGGACCATGGCGCTACACCTTTTGGGTATTCTATGAGGTCGGACAGCAAGCTTAATGTCGCGAAGTTACATTGTGGAAGCGTAGAATGTAAACATCTAGCACTCATGGCGCTTGCTCGCTGTGGTACTTAGGCCCTTCGGGAGGTCTAAACGGACAACTGAATCCGAGGCATCCCTCCTCTCGCTTGGGGGTGACTCAGATTCCTCTTTGTAATCATCCCTGATCAGGTGGTGGTAGCGTACATGACCTGATCTTATCTATAAAGGAAAAGACTGGTTAGGCCACCACGAGCAAGCCAGATAGAAAGTAAAAACTAACTACCCTCGGGTCATACACACTCTAAGCCACCACATAGATTACTTAAACTCCAGCGAGTGAGGAAAGAATGATTTTCAAACCTTGGGGTTCCTAAGATCCAGAAATAACACCTATGAACTCTACGGATGAATGGTAGCCCGTTTATGTCAATAAGAATCCCTAATCATGGCTTGTTAGCTAGCCCCCCTCTCTTCCCTCAGCCGAACAAATAACAAAGCCTCCAACCTTTTATTAAGAATATAAATCAAGAAGGGAACAGAAACGTACTGTGATTTGCAAAGGAAGAAGACCCGATTGAATTGCAACAATTATCCCTGACAAGAAGAAAAGCCAAGTCATAGACTTGGAAGGTTGAAAAATAGTCGACAAAGGTAGATGATGAAGGAGCCAACGTGGTGGAAGACAGGCAGAGAACTCTGGAGTTTTGAAGATATTTTGAAATGGTAGAATGGGAGGGAGGAAGAAAGAGGGCTTCGGTTTATAAATGAAATGATCCAACCATCAGATTCAAAAGGACTGTCACTCACCCATAATCTGGCGGCTTGAAGGATAAAGCCATCAATAAATAATGGGTCACAAAGCATGCACCGAAAAAAGGAAGTAATTAGACCCACTATCATTGGAAAAGCAAAAAGCTGCACGTGTTAAAACAGATGTCAAAATCTCACAGGTCGGGGGCTCGATAAACTTATCGCATCAAAGTAATGTGCTTGCCCCTGCACAGAATGCTTACACAGAATGACCCTGCATCCAAGTAATGTGTGAAGAACGTAGAATTCTTGCGCGGGTTGGGGGCTTGATAAACTTATCGTGTCCAAGTAATGTGCTAGCCATGTGTAGAATTCTTGTGCGAGCCACGTCCAAGTAATGTGCTTGTCCCTACACAGAATGCTTGCACGAAATGACCCTACATCCAAGTAATGCGTGAAGAACATAGAATTCTTACGCGGGTCAGAGGCTTGATAAACCTATCATGTCCAAGTAATCCACTAGCCATGCATAGAATTCTTGCATGAGCCGCATCCAAGTAATGTGCTCGCCTCCACACAGAATGCTTACGCAGAATGACCCTGCGTCCAAGTAATGTGCTGGCCACACAGAATTCTTGCATAGGTCGTGGGCAAAATAGAAATCTTGTGTCCAAGTAGTGTGCTAACTTGACACCAAATTCTTGCATGAACAAACTCAATGTTGCATGAAGAACTGACCCTCCGCTAACTCATCACATCTGTCGGCATAGCTGATTGGCAACGTCACATATATCCTTGAAATGAAAACTCATCTGTTAAAATCGAGTGGCTTGGATTTCTTCTATTTACATTAATAGATTATCTCACAGAGTGCCCTTATCATGATAACCAGCAGCAAATTGTTAACCTACTCATGCAAAAAGTCAAGAGTCAGGAACAAAACTAAACGTGAGGTCTCAGCGTTCAACGATCCTCAAGTTTTGATCACTAGTGCAACTCCCAACCCACAAAGCGTGCCGAGAGTTGGGAGGCTTATGTTATAGGCATTATCTAAAGGAGTAACCAGGGACATCCGAAACACAAAGGAAGACATCATCGGCCAAGCAAGGGCCCAAGTCAGAGTCCTAATGCATGGAACAAAGATCCCAGCATGAGCTATGAACATCTCATAGAGTCATAAGATAGGAGGGTGTAGGGCTGAGCAGGTCTCGAGCCCCTCAACGAGAAATCAACTTTCCTGAGAGAATGACCCACACGGGGAGGACAAGGGCCAATTGGGTTCACGATTACATCCTACTCTGACTTGCTCGCTACCAATGGACACTTGTATGAAATCTAGTCGGCCGCCTAAAACATACACCCCTAGTTGACAACTCAGACCTCCAGCTTACACATCAGCCCCTTGGAAGATCAATAATGATTTGTCTAGCATTAATTACCTAACGACAAGCATTAAATGCCCTAAGCGGTGGGGGTTATCATTCTGTTGATCATGAATTTACATTTGTAACCTCCCTCCTTTCTATAAATAGAAAGGGAGGGATCATTGTAAAGATATGTAGAAAAATACATGTAGACACTCTGTTGGTAAGGAGAGTGCATTGTATTCTCTATAAAAAGAGGCTCCATTGCTATTGTTATCCTACTCTGTAAAAGCATCCTCTTAAGAAATATCAGAAGTGCAACTTAGTTATAGGGGCCACATTGGTTTTAGCTGAACCACGATAAATTCCCCATGCGTACTCTCTTCCTGATCTTCTCTGTTTTCCTTTACTATCTCTCTTCATCTTTGATTTGCAGTCAGGGGTAATACAGAACTATAACTAGTTAACTGGATTTTCTTGTCAACAGGTGAGTTTTGTTAAATTTGCAATACACAAAGGGATGGATCCAGAAAATGTATTCACATTAAGGTCTAGTACTTCCAAATTAGCCAAGTGGCCGATGGAGGGCAAGATTGGCCCTGAAAGCTTATTCCTCATCAATTGAATTATGGTGAGAGAATGTAGTTTTCCCAGTTCTTTGGGCAGGGAATTGACAAGATTGTTGCTCAAGTTAAAATCAAGATACTCAAGAGTTTTCAAAGCCCTGATTTCTCGAGGGATGGTACCATTCAGTGTATTAAAAGTGAAATCCAAGCCAATAACATTGGTGAGGTTAGTGATCTCAAAAGGAATTGCTCCAGATAAAGAATTATATCTGAGAGTAAGATGGGTGAGTTTGGACAACGTGCCAATTTGATGAGGTATGTTTCCATTAAATGAATTGTAGCTTATCTCAAAAGTCAAGAGGCTTCCAAAGGATGAGATGTTGAGAGTGTGAAGCGGACCACTTAGCTTAGAGTTGTTCAGTTTAATCATCGTGATCAAATTGGACTCATCACATTTGATTCCATACCAACTATTACAAAGACTCTTACCATCGGACCACGAAGAAAGCAGATCTCTACTTTTGTCATCAAAGTTAGCTTTCCAGTTTAATGGTGCATTTGCTTCGTTATGCTCAACAGTTGTCAAAAAACCAGCAACATGGGATGAAAAAAGCGTTATATGAAAAATGAATAGAATCCGAAGAAATGATGATAGAAGGCGAGTAGATTCACCCTTTTCAGACATGGACAACATGGTTTGGTTGGGATTCTTAAATCTGGGACTTCAGATGTGTTTGAATGGCAAATGTTGGCACTACCCTGCATATATCTTAGGACATATGTACACCTAGAATTAGTTGATAACAATGATGTGTGAATAGATGACTCTATCATAGAGTTTTTTTTTGGTAGATATCATAGAGTTATTGCTAGAAAGGACCATAGTAAAGATTCCTTGCCCAATACTATGATGACGCTTTACAATAACAAGCAATGGCATTTTTCAATGTTTGTCATAGATAGGACGGGTTGCTTTGCGTCTACCTTCTTTAACAATGCTTCTTCTCCTTCATTTTCAAAATTTTATAAAATATAATTTATTTTGAATTATATTGACAGTGTAATTTAGTTCATGCGAAAGACCCAAACTTCAGCCAATGGGGAGGAATTTAGGGATCCGATGCTGCTTTTGAAGTGTAGGAGGTGCTGGACCAAGAGGAAGAGGGGATGGAGAGACAGCGAGTTTAACATGGTTCGGCTAAATTTGAGCGGTACCAAACCCTATGTCCATAGTAAAGATTTTATTGATTATTGAGAAATGATTTTAGTAGAGTTTTTAGTTACAGAGTTTGGCCTCCTCCTCTCTTCTAGCAATGCAATCCTATTTATAGAGGAAGGAGGGGTTACATGCATTAATTACAAGCTACAGTTGTGTTACATCAAACTATAAATGGAAAAGATAGTAAAAGGGCTACAATTCGACTAGTACAGAATGTAGGCTGTGGGGTGGGCCCTTCTAGCTGGCTATAGACTTGTGTCCGTCTATGTTTGCTGTTTGGTACGATTGTGCCAAGCAAGGTGTTGGCCGTCCCGAGTGGGAGTTCCTAGCTTGGGGGCATTATAGGGACCTGCTGTAGCGAGCTTGGCGCTATTGTAGCGAGGTAGCGGGCTCGAGCAGGGTGATCAATTGCTGACGAGCTGGTCTTACAATCTTCTTGCTGGATCACTGGGTCGCTACCTTGTGAGGTGAAGGTCGCTTCGAGGGATGTATCTAAATGACTTCATTGCATCATTGCCTCACTGCCTCGTGAGGTAAGGCTTGCTTCACAAGATGGTGCTGGGACTACTCCGTTGTGCCAGTTTCTGATGGGTGAAGTGAAGCTCATTGAGTACCATTGGCGTGCCCAAGGCTACAAGCTCTCGATGCCATTTTTTGCATATAACATGAGTCCCCTAACTCTTAGTTTGCTTTGTGGACTAGAAGTTGTAAGTTTCTGAGGCTTGATTTGCATCTTTAGTCAGTGTCCTCCCTTGATTGAATTGTCATGTCAGATGTCTTTTTGTTCTGCTTTAGGCCATGCTTTCTTTTGTTTGCCATTTTTGGCCATTGGTGTGGCATTGTCGGTCATTTTGAGCTATTGGATGAAGATCAAGTCAGATACCTTCTGGATTCTTCAAAGGGCCAAGTGAGTCTTTTTATTGCCTGGGGCATTCTTTCTTTCGTCCCAGAGAAACTCAATGAAGGAGACTGAAGAGCCCCCTGCATTTTAGTGTCTTGGATTCCGATGAAGCATGCTGAGACATGGATGGCCTGTTACAGAGTGTTGGGAGACATGGATAGCCCGTTGCATGTGGCTACGTCGTAGGATCTGCCTGGCGGGCTCTTGGGGGATCTTATGCTGATTTCGGGCCACCTCCTCCGACCGTTGCTTGTGGTGCTGCTACCTGGCCAGCCAACTTCTACGAATTTTTGATTTACTTTGGGTCTGGCTCAGGGGGATGCGCCGAAGGAATATAAGCAGGAGCAGATTGGTAGTAGCTGTCCTTCCTGTAGGCACAAGCTAGGTGACCGACCTTCTGCTCTTCTTGCAAGAATGGTTGTGCCAGGTCATTGAGCTTCTTGCCTTTGTTTCTGCACTTCTTCTTTTGATGTAATTTTGCCTCACTTGGATGAGGTCTTTCTATTGTATGAGTTTTCTTTCTCTTTGAATGCTATTTCAGATGCTTCATGCATCGCTGTATGGACACTTCTAATGATCAATAAAATGTTCTTTGGCCAATTGTCTACCCTTTATTCTTCTGGTTGCTCAATCTATTGTGAGTGAGAGAGACAGAGGGGTCGCATGTCAACTACACTCGAAAGATCTCGTTTAAGACATGAGAAATTTGTCCACATGAGAGCTGTGGGAAATTCGTTCGCATGAGAGCTACGGCAAATTCATGTGATAGTTACAACGATTTTGTTTTAGTTTCTTTGTGTTGTAGTGGGCTGGTGGCTAGGGCTTTGTTTTGTTTGCCAAAGTTTTATTTTGTTGTGGTGAGGTGAAAACTGTTCGTTGAGTTTTTGTTTCGTTTGAGTTTTCGTAGCCACAAGGTAGGCTCAGGGGCCATCTCACCCTCGGCATTGCGAGCTAGGCTCAAGGCTGTCTCACCCTCGATTTTGTTTTCGAAGCCACGAGGTAGGCTCAAGGCCGTCTCACCCTCGGGCGTTGTGAGGTAGGCTCAAGGCCGTCTCACCGTCGAGCATTGTGAGGTAGGCTCAAGGCTGTCTTGCCCTCGATTTTGTTTTTGGAGCCACAAGGTAGGCCCAAGGCCATCTCACCCTCGGGCATTGCGAGGTAGGCTCAAGGCTATCTCACCCTCGATTTTGTTTTCGAAGACACAAGCTAGGCTCAAGGCCGTCTCACCCTCGGTCGTTGTGAGGTTACGGAGTTGAGCCGTCTTGCTTGGGGGAAAGTACTTAGCAAGGAAGGCTTATGAGAGCTACTGCCATGTTGTGATAGAGCTGGATGGTAAAGACTGCAGTCAAGCTCTTGCCTTGTCCTTTAAAAAGAAGGGAAATAGTCTTAGCCGAATCGCGTCAGGAGAAACTCTGTTCATTTTTACTGTATCGCAGTACTCCAGGAAGACTAAGAGATGGAGATTCAGATCTTCTGTAGGGGATCCTCTGAATTGGTTCTGTTGAACCATCTGTAGTAGCGCTGACTTAAGCTCAAAATTGTTTGCCTCCACAGTTGGCTTGACGATGCTGGGGCTGATGCCATGTGTGTCAGGAGCAGTAAAGTCTTTTAATGAACGGTTATTTTGTTACTCCATAGCTGTGGATGCTGGTTGGTCTTGTCTGCTGTGCAGTGTCCTCTCGATTTCAGGATCGAAGTCTATAAGGCTCTGAGTGGTCCTGGGCATATAAGGATAACTACAAAAGGAGATCAAGCATAACACCAACCAAAAAGAGAAAAAGAAATAATAATAATAAGAAAGGAATCTGATCTAGTTAAATTGTAAATATTCCAATATTAAAATATACTTCCTAGGCAACGGTGCCAAAAACTTGATGTGTTAAAATCCGCAAGTGCAAGGCGTAGTTGTAGCTAGTACCGGCAAATACGGGTCGATCACACAGGAAAGCTATTTTAATTACCAGAATCTTTACAACTCAACTATCCAGATCAGTAGTAAAGAAATAAAAGAAATAGATAAAGAGAAGCAAAAGAGAGAAAGAAGAACAAAAAATAAAAGAACTTAAAGAAAGAAAGAAAGTAAATAAACAATCAAAGAAAAGACTCAAATGTAAAAAGCTTAGGATTAGGATTCACTTCAATTATGATCTTTAATAATTAATTGATTTATTTCCTATTATGATTACTTGGATTATTGGGGATGGTTTAGCCTACATTCA
>JANHAO010014532.1:0-15263 GCA_026873985.1 Saraca asoca
AATTATATATTTATCAATATGTAATTTATATGGTACGATTACAATTACATTAGGTATTAAAACCAAGGTATCATTTCTATTTTTTCTTAGAAAAGAAAAAAAAAAAAACAAACCTTTAGTGACGACATAAGTTATCATAGAAAGTCATGTCCAACCTTTAGTGACGACTTTTTATCGTTATAGAAAGACCAACCTTTAGTGACGACATAAGTTATCACTAAAAGCCACGTCCAACCTTTAGTGATGACTTATGGTCATCATAGAAAGCCCCCTTTAGTAACGACTTTTAGTCATTATAGAAAGTCGGACCTTTAGTGATGACAAAATGTCATCACAGAAAGTCTGACCTTTAGTGATGATTTTTTGTCGTCACAGAAAGTATGACTTTTAGTGACGGCTTTTTGTCGTCACAAAAAGTCGAACTTTAGTGATGACTTTTGAAAGTCGTCATAATAGACCTTTAGCAACGATGCATATGTGACGATATTTAGTCGTCTCTAAAAGTAACTTAAGTCATCACTAAAAGTTTTAGTGATGACTTTTTAAAGCTTTTGTGACAACTTTTGTCGTCACTGAAAGTCAATTTTCTTGTAGTAATATTTATTCTTAATATTAATTAATAGAAAAAAAATTTAGTTCAAATAAAAGTAAACTTATATAAATTTTCACCTATTATACAAATGACACACAAACACAAATACATATTAAAATAAATAATATTTTAATTTTATTTAAATATTTAATTTTATATAATAATTTAAATATTTATTTTTTTACAAGTATATTATCCCACAAGTTAAAATTTCTAAATCCACTATTATTATAATTGAATCATATAACATCTTTTCCGGACCTAAACCTTTGATAATCGAAAATACTTACTTACAATGTTCTGTAATCAATAGATATTACCCATTAAAAGATCGAGAATTGATAATTGACCTATTCTATTAAATTTAAGTTGAAAAATCTCTAGCGCATTATTGAAAACTGACATTATATTTAAATAAGACAATTATGGGGAAAGCTCGATTTTTTAAGATATTAAATATTTTTACTGTTGGACTATCTTTTATTATTGAAATTTACATTTTTTATTTGAATTATTTGTTTTGAAATTTAAAAAAAAAAATAATTCAATAATGAAAACACTCAACCTTCTAAACAATAGAATTCTTTGTAAAATTACCCATTTAAAAAAGAGATATATTATTTACATATGGGCAATTCTATGAGAAGTTTAAGCTCTTAAGAGAGGTTGAGTATATCTTACATTAGATTGCTGTTTTCAAATCCCAAATCAAATAAGTGAAATAAAAAATATAAATTTTAATATAAAAATACAATCTAATAATTGAAATACTTAATCTTTTAAGAAGTCAAACTCTAAATAAAATTATTTTTTACATATTTATAACTTTTACTTTGTTTTCGTACTAGTAAAAGTGGTGTGAGTTCCACACATGAGCATAGATCTCACATTGCTCTCAATGTTTTGAGATTATTACAACGCTTACAAATATGTAAGAAGTGTTTTCCTTCAAAGAATATGATTTTACAGACACGATAAAGAAAATAAAACGCACACACACCTTTAACGGTGAAGGATCTTTGCCCCACGGTGAACTGAACAATCAACTAACAATTGTGTGTTTTTTACGTCAAGGATAACGTTCAAAGGCTATATTATAAAGTTCTGAGGGTATTAGGCATATTATTAATAGTTTTATGAATATGGATGCATTTTATCTTATTTAAATATTTAGTTTCATTTGCAGGTATCTTTAAATATTGCAGTAATATTTAATATTGTTTTAGGACTTTTCCCTCTTTATTACTATGGGTTTAAATTCAGGACATCATATAAAAACACTTAATCTCTTATGAGGTCGAATTTCATACAGAATTATTCATATACCTATTTAGAAGGTTGGCTATTTTTTTCATTAAATTGTCTTTTTTTAAATTTTAAAATAATTAAGTCTAAAGAAAAAACATGAGATGAGAATGTAATCTCGATCAACCTTCTCTGCAAAATCAAGAGATGAGAATTATATTTTCAATTGCAACCATATTATATTATTCTCACTGTAATTGTCTTCCCCTTTACAACTCTGAAAAGAGTAGTAGGAAATAAAGAAGAGGGCATATAACTATAATCAAGCCAGTTCACATTCAACATATCTTCCTCAAGTAAAATAATACATTAATATAGATATAAGCATTAGGCCTTTCGACAGTAATTATGAGATAATAGCTCAGTAGCAGAATCACATCTGCTCATAATGTCAATTTATGTAAAATGATATTGACACCATATTCTGGCTGCAGAGTAAGGATGGCGGTAGGAGCATGTGTGTAGGTCGGCGACAGCTCGAACGAGAAATGCTGCAGAATCATGGACAAAACCATCTTTGATTTCAACAAGGCAAAGTTTTGGCCAATGCAAATTCTCGGGCCCCATCCAAAGGGGAAGAATGAAACTTGGCCTTTTCTTGCCTTTGAAACTCCTTCAGAAAATCTCTCTGGATTGAACTCCTTTGCATCATCACCCCAGAGTTGTTGGTCACGGTGAACTAGAAGTATAGGCAATGAAATCTCCACTCCTGCAGGTATTGTAAGGTTTCCTAGATTCATATCCTTGTGGGCAATTCGAACAAGATTGTGTCCTGGAGGGTAAAGCCTAAGAACCTCATTCAAAATCATGGTAACCTATCAGAAGGAAATTTTAAAAATAATTTTTAATCAGCAGCAATAGGAGCATATCATTTATCATGATCAATTGAATCAAGGTTGCCAAATCGTGAGTGAAAAAAAAAAAAAGATAAAATAAAATTTTGAATCGTTAGTCATATGATATAGGATCAAAATCATAAAGCTGCAGTCTGCATAGCAAAGTAACCAACATAATGCCTCTTAATCATAGAAAAATTAGTAATAATGTAAAAAAAAGGGAGAAAAACAAGGTTTCTAAAATCATGTTATGATATGAATGGAAACTCAATAGTCAAAAACGATGGAATAACATAAATCCCAAGATTCGAATTATGAATTTTATAATTTATATAATTCTAATGAAGTTTGAAGATAATATAGACTCACATGGACCATTCAAATCCCACGAATAGAATAATTAATCATAAGACCCTGCAAATTATGGATTATGCGATACTCACAATTTTTAGACGACTTAAGCCATCAAAATCTGGCTTCTGATTACCAAAGACCACAAAGACTTCCTCTCTTGCACGTGCTTGCCAATCAGGGTACCTAGCTAATAATACCATGGTCCAAGCCAGCAAACTTGCAGTTGTCTCTTGCCCTGCAATGTAGAATAGCTTGCATTCCTCAATTACATCTTCAATACTCATCCCAACATTTTTATTGTTGCCATGTTCTTGAATTTCCTTCCGATTGGATTCCAAAAGTATGCCTAATAAGTTGTCCATATTTGCTTCACCAGCTCTCAGTGCTTTGTCTCCCTTTTTAATAATTTCTTTAAGTGAAACTACTATATTCTTGTGATTTTCCTTCATCCTCCTAACAGTACTAGTAGGTAGAAACCTAAAAATAAACCCAAGAAGTCATAATTATTTGGATATCTATGAAGTAATTTTCAACAGTTGGCACAGGTTGATTTTTAGAACAAAATAAACTTCGCTATTACAACTCTGGGATAATTTTTTTTTTATCATTATTTTGGAAAATTTGGTGTTGTTTAGAGAAAAATTCATAAAAAAGTGAAAGGAGGATAAACATAGTAGTCTTACCTATAACCTGGAAGGTAAGCTTCGTTTACAACTTTAATTTTAAGAAATGCTTGCTCTGTCAGAATTTGAAATATTTTCATTCCTTCTTCATAGCTACTTCCAAATGCTGTTCGAGAAATTGCATCACAAGACATAGTTTGAAGGGAAGGCCATACATCCACATCACATGATCCATCTGAAGACAACATCCCTTCCCATTTGGTAATCATATCATTACAGCTTTGTACTAACATCGGTAACATAATCTGCAGCAAAGGGGTGAAAGATGTAGAAGTTCTTACTGTCCGGCCAATTAGAATTTGAACATACATATCATATATCTTGTAAAGCAAAAAGGAAAAGAAGAAGATGCGTATGAAGTTTAAGTTGCAAAATGCAAAGTGAACTGCAAAAAGTATATTTTGCTTGAGATAAGAGAATACTCATTAATTTCTCACAAAAAAATTTCAGAGGGTGGTAATTTTTTCATGGTCAATGAAGGAATTTTAGAATGAAGTTCCAAAAAAGACGTCACAGTTCATTTTGCTAGAGATATAGCCAGCAAGGTAAAGTAACCTTCAATTTTTCCACATGAAATGCTGGGTTGATAATTTTTCTGTGTTTAGCCCACTTCCGTCCCTCATAGGCTACCAAACCAGTATTTAGTAACTTGAAAAGTGGATTTGTATCAGGCTTTTGGAAGCCATTGATCTTATTGAAGACATCTTTGATTTGCTCAGGGTTTGTGATGATCACCCTGGGTCTTGGACCAAGCCACATAAAAGAATTCTTGCCTGCACATCATGTGTGTTAATAAAAGAAAAAAAAATTCAAACAAAAAGGGCTATGATTTAATTTTTGAAACTTGAGAAAATGTGCAACTACTATGTGTGAACCATCATACTAAAATAAAGTAATGCTATACACAAACTAACTTTCACACTCACACATTCGCAACTACAAAACTCATGTTTTTCTATGGAGGCCATCATACTTTTATTTTAAGACTTAATTATAATTTTGTTCATCTTAATATTTAAATTGATGATGTTTAATTTTCTTAAATAAAATATTCTATTTTATTTTTTGTAATATACAAATGAGATCGAATCAAATTCAAATTAATAACTTTTATTCCTTCTAATATACTGGTCTTGCTACTCCTGAAAATGTGGCAATCATGTGACTCATTTAAAGCGTGAAAACATCCCCGATTTATCTATTAGCATCACGTGAATGCTTGGATATAATTTATATATTAGAGGATTTAAATAAGATAATTAAGAAGAACAAATACAATTAAGTCAATCCATTATTTTCATTATTTGGTAAATAATGATATAAGTTAATGGATTGACCCTCAATCCAACAATGTCAAAAAGCTGAGAAATCTTCCGTTTTTATCAGTGGATTTGCATTTAATTTGAAAAAAGTCACCTTTACCTTTGACTTATACAATCAATTACACTCTTGCCATTAATAATAATAATAATTGCGGTCCTACCATTAGTATTGATAATAAGTTCAATTTTTTTTAATATTACAAGTTGTAAACTCATTTTTATATAAAATTATCTATTTCTTAAAAGAAAATTTAATAAATAGAATAATTTATAATTATTTATTTTTTAAAAGAAAATTCTGTAAATTATAATTATTTATTTATTCAAAATATAATAAATAATAAATTATAATAATTTATTCTTAAAAAATTAATTTGATAAATAATACATTAAAATCTAAAATGTTATTAAAGTTCAAAAATATTAAAATAAATGATAAAGTATACACATGTTCTAATATGTTATTTTATATATAAACAATTATTAATAAATAACAAATTATTAAATATTTTTATGTAAACAATTAATATAATTAATTTTTCAAACTAACTAATATAATTAATATTAATTCATCATTAATTCAACTAATCGCTAATTTTATCTCATGTAAGAGGATGCTTCACTTCATGTATGAATCACCTATTCTTTTCATGAACAGGGCAAAGTGCAATATTCAATTTTTTATGTATGTGATTGTTCTTGTATTGCCTCAGTTTCAATAACAGCTAGAACAAATTTGGCCTGAGCTGCAAATACCATTGTGAAGAAAATTGAAGAAAAAGAGTAGTGGAAAGTAGATGCATACCATACTTGTCAAAAGTTTGATGAACACTGGGCAAAACACGAGGAATTATATCATCCCACAGATTTATAGGTGATTTTCTATCATTTTGTCTTGGAAACATCTCTTCGAACAAAATTCTGTATGAATTTCCTTGGAGGCCTTGCTCTCTTAGCTTTCTCTCTAGCCTCTTTGGTCTCAGCCATAGCCAATTTAGCATCTTCCATACCCAAATCAGTGCTATTACTATGAGAACCCAAATGGCCGTTTTGGCCAGAGATGCTTCCATTTCTCCTCGGTCTCCTTCACACACTGTGTGACTGTGTGAGAGTTTGAGAGCAATAGAGGCAGAGAGTGGTATGACAACGGGGAAAGTGGTGATAATTAAATAAAAGGGAAATTTGTAAATTTTTATAAAATAATTAATTATGTATAATTTATTTTATATTTAGTAACATCTTTTGATAATTAACTGATGTCTTGAAAAACTACTTTTTAACATTAAATTATTGAAAAAAAATAATAAAGAAGTAAAGAGAAAAAGTTTTGTTATTATTATTAAAGTAAAGACAATGATAATAAAAGAAGAAAAAAAGTGAAGATAATATGATTGCGAATATAAATATTTCTCTTTTTATAATCCTGTAACTTTTTGTTTAATTAGATTTATTATCTATAATTAATTATTTTTTGAAATATTCTAATTGTAATATCAAATGTTCTAAAAAAAATTACTATGATCAATTCTTTAATCTATAATTGATTATCGAGAATTCTAATCACTATACTAGATAAGCATTAAGTCTATAAAATAAAAAGATAAGGTTTTACTATACATCTGACAATTGTGATTTATTACTATTTACTCATTTATATTTATTCTTATTTTGACTTGTCTATATCTATCCATATTAATTTTTGAATAAATGTAAGTTCTGGTCATTATTGACTTGTCAAATAAGGGTCAACCTGTGGATAATCATTTATCAATTTATATTTATGTTTAACATTTTGATAGGATAAAAAGATAGTATATTTAACATTTTTTGTAGGATAAAAAAGATGGTATATTAACATTTTGATTCTTGAGTATATACTTGTAGTTAAACATATTTCAAAAGACAATTTTGGTTTACGTGGTAACAGTTTTTATTTTTTATTTAAATATTAAAGATTAGTTGTTTGTTTCAGTAGATACTCAACTATTTTTTTTGATACAGTTATTTTGTAAAAAAAGAAAAGTAACATGTAGAGAAAGTATAACAAGTTAAGATAAAATAAATAAAGAGTTAGATAACAATTTACTTAGAAGTCTAGTGCTTTCATTCTTGTAATTTTTTTTTTTTTTTAGAATTAAGAAGAAAATTAAAAGATACTTATTAATTTTCAAAAGAATTTCATTTAACAAGCAATCCCAAATATTATTGTTGTTGAAAATCTATTCAATTTACTATTTTGGATTTTTTTGTTTTATTGTAATGTCAATTTTAGATTATTAAATGTGTTTATTTAATGCACATTGATGTTCAAATATTTGATCAACTGCATTTGATATTAAAACAATTTTAAAAAATATAATATTGAGAAAATAACTATTTATCTCATCAAAGACAAAGAAAAAAATAAGATTTTAAAAGAGGAGCAAAAATGTAGTTTAAAAACTTTAATAGCATAATTTTGTTTTGAAATGATGATGGCCAATATTAGGATTGTAATGGAAAAATAATGCCATCAAAACTGATAAGATATAAAATAATAATATTTTGATAGATAAATAGATAGATCAAATTAATCATATATACATGAGTTATGGGTTGTGCATAGCCCATTTAAAATTTTATATTGAATTATAAATAGATAAGTTAGTCAATAATGAACTATTCATTAATGACCCAATCCAAACCATTTAAATCAATCCGTTTATCATTTCTATTTGAAATACTGCTTTTTTAAATAGCAATTGCAACATAAGGTAGATGTTAGCCTAAACTATTCTAAGCTATATATTTTCCTTTGTTTTAATGTTAAAAAATAATTTTATTTAACAATATATTTTAGTATTTTTGATTTGTTATTTTGCAAGTTCAAAAATATTTGATTTAAGTTCTAAGAGATCTAAGATTAGTTTTAGGACTTATTTTATTTCAATAGGATCTTTTATAAATAAGCTCAAATAATATTTGATCCAAATACTTTTTACTAAATAATGAGATAAAAAATTCATTTGAAGAAAAATAAGATTTTATAAAACTATTTTTCTGCATCATGAATCAATGTGCACATCGATGCATTGAAAAACTTGTGAAAGTTCATATCGCAATCGAAGTCATATCAATGCATGAAGAAAATCATTTTTATCGAAGGTTTTGAAAAATGGCTACTTCAATGCAGTAATCAATGCGAAAGCTATAAAAAATACACTGCACTTCGATTACTACGTACATTGATGAGTTAGCAATAATAGACTATAATCTATGAGTCAATCGATGCAGCAACTAAAAATCAGTTATTCTATTACATACGGTTAAAGCAGTTATTCAAGTCTAATTGCCTTCACTATATAAACGATCCTCGCAGTTTTTCTTCATAATTTAATGCAAAAATATCTGATTAAGAGCAAAACATGATTTTCTCTCTATCTAACCAAATCTTTAGAGATTTCTACAAGAATTTTGTATTAAAAATTACTTGAGTTTATCTTAGTTTGTTTGAGATTTTCATCTCACACTCTGATATTGTATTCCTCAATCTCTCTTTACTCAATTCCTTTTTATTTGAGATTTCTAGAAGTTAGAAATCTATATAGGTTTAAAAGAGCCTATTTTAATTCTTTTGGGTTAGCAAGAAGCCTGTTAATTTCTTGTGTATTATTGTAAAAACTGACAATTCAGGAGCCTGATAATCTTGAAAATTTTTGTTTTCAATTAAAGAGGCCTTTTAGTTGAGAAAGATCAAGTAAAGTAGACTTGAATTACGGTTTCAATTCAAGTTAAACCACTTTAAAAACTTCTGTCTTCAATTTTATTTCTTCACTTACTTCTTAATTGCTCTTACTGTCAATCTTTTATATTTGCTATCTTCACACTTACTAATTATCAATTTTTGCACATTCCATCAAAAGAAATATTAAATTTGATAAAGGTATATATAAATTCCCCAACGGAAAAAAGGTAAGATCCATACATATTCTACACTTTAATTCTTTACTAGGATTGTCAGTAGACAAGTTCTAAGATTTTTAATATTTATAACATTTTGTGGATAACATTTGACTTTAATGGTGAAGGTTAGCAGGACCAACGGTGGCTGTGGCCCTTCAAAAATTTTTAAAATTATGTATTAATATCATGTAATTATGTGTTTTTTTAGATATAAGTCATTTGTTCCCACACAATTATTTTTACCCATTTTATATTTAAAATTTGGGAAACTTAAAACACATCATATAACATGTCAAGTTTATTTACTTCTATTTATAACTTTAACTATATTTACAAATATTTTCATATATATATAGGGATCTATTAATACTAGTGTAAATCTAAATAATTTACACCAAATCTAAACTATCTCTCAATAAAATTTAAAGTTTAAGATTAATTTATTTTAGGCAATTTATACATTGCATGTTACTTACTCCTCTTCTCAATTAATGCATCAAATAAAGAGAAAAATATACTGACCCATCCTGAGGTATATGAAAATAATGCTTATCTCCCCTCTAATTTGAAAATTTACACTGATCTCCTTTCTAATTGTGAAACGTCATATACATAAGTCTATATTGAATTTTTCCATTAAGTTTTTGTTAAAATAGCCATTTCGCCTTAGTCAATAGTATTATTTCACTCATTAATAAAAAAAAATACATCCTTATATGATTTAAACTCTTCTTTTTAGTATTTTTTTTTCACCAAAAGAAAGTGTTTGAGAGTAAAATTTTCCATATTAATGACAATTTTATCATCATATAATTTTATTATGCAAGAAAAATCAAACAAAAAATGACTTATAACAAATAAAAAATTTATCACACAAGAAAGAAAAAGATTTCATATCTTAGAAATAAACCTCTAACAATTGTGTACATGTATAAGAAATTGACCAAAAAAACTCATATATTAAAATATTAAAAAATTTCTTTTCACACCTAACAAATAAACAAAAAAAGTTGCATATTTAACAAATGAACAAGAAAATATTCACGATCAATTATAAGAAATTTTTGTGCTAACAAAAAAATTATAAATGAAATATGATAGATAAAACAAAACAAACTAAGAAGAGAAAAAAAAAAAAAGAGATTAGAGAATTGGATTCTCATCTTAGCTCTTGATTTCCTTTGATAAAGATATATTTTTTCCAGATTTTGACATTTGTACTAAGAGAGAGAGAAAAGACCATAGGGCTGCATATATTTTTGCGTTAATTTCTAATTAATTTACTTAAAAGGTTGCTATTATTTTAGGGATAATATATTAATTAAATATTATTTGACTTAGAAATTTTACGTTTGACTTAATAAATAAATATTTCATTATATTCTTAACAAAATATGTTTAATTGGGTTAAAGGATAGGATTTTAAACTTGATGGAAGGTTTGTGCAATTTTCATATACTTCAAGGAAGGTTAGTGTATTTCTCTCTTAAATAAAGATACTCACATTATTATTACACTAAAAGTCTATTTTATTAAAAAATATTTAAATCAAAAATAGAAATTTTTTTTTTATGATTATTAGGTATCATGGTTATCTATTAACGTATGTCAAAGAATTATAATTATCTGTTGTATATGTATCTCATTGTTTTAATCTGGAAAACACAAATTTTATATTTGTAATATTTTTTTAATTATAATTTGAGTTTACAATTGCAGACAATTTAATTTATACATATTTTAATAATATATCTTTAATTTTTATATTATAAATTCATTTTTAAAATATTTTATTTACAATACACTGAGTATTTTTATTTGATATTTTAATAAAATATTTTAAAAGAAGGAATGACAAAATATAACTTGATGATGATCCTCCATGCATTATCATCTGATAATATCTTTTACTAAAATAGTCTTTTGGTATATTTATGATGGGAGTACTTTTATTTAATGCATTTGTTGTTATCCTGGTCAAATATATTGAAAATTATACCATCATGAAATTATACAAGTAAGATACAACATTACAGGAAAAATTCTTGATGAATGTTTTCTTCATTTATCATGAATAATACATAAAAATATAATAAATTAGAGATAAGATAAGGAGCATATGAAGTGACAGAGACTTATTGTCACTTTTTTTAAAGTAATTCATGTCATTTAGAAGAGTTCGCATTCTTTTGAGACTATACTTGACCAATGAAATGATCCTCGACAACCCAAACACAACTACCACAATCATATATTATTTAGTCGTTCAATTCTTTTACAAAATTAAAAACAAAGTTCTACATATCTATATTTTTTTTTATCTCCGTGCAATATATACATAGTGTCTATACACTTTCTCAATGTATTTTTTTTCACACACTATTCTCATTATATTCCACATTTCTTCCCTCAAATTATGTGAAGACTCTTTTTATATATATATATATATATATGTAGGCTAAGATATGATTGTAGCTCATTATGGCATATTAAAAGCCAATAAACATATTACCTGTTGTTTAATTTATAGAATCATATATTATCAGAAATTCTAACATTCCCAAGAATGTGATTCTAGGAGTGTATTCCCAAGACTGTCATATTGTCATATTTGATTTAATTAAAAAAATTCTTAAAAAAGTTATTATATTATATTCTAATTAATTTGTATTTTTTTAAAAATATTATTAAATTATCAAAAGTATCCTTAATGAAAATTGAATAGTCAATACTAGAAAACTGACCAGTCAAGGGTGGTTTACGGTAATCGATAACAGAATATGATAGTGGATAATAATCAACAGCAACAGGTGATAATCAATGGTAATGAACGGTAATGAAAGATAGTCAATAATAATAGATGGTGCTTAATAGTCAATGATGGTTAATGATTATGGGCAGTGATCAACAACAGTAGGATATGGTGAAAGATAATCAATTATGATAGGTAATGGTGGTTAAGGCAATAAGACATTAATAGAAGGGTGGACAAAGTAGTCATTTTATATAATTAAAATATTTCTATGTCATGATAGTGGAAGATACCCACCTCGTACATGAAAATATTAGGTTAAAAATATTCTTGAGAATGTGAATTTTCTTAAATAATTTTTTAAAAAAATTTTAAACTAAACAGAAGAATCTAAAATTCTTTTAAAATATTTTCGAGAATATAAGAAAATTTTCACAAACTAAACACCACTTTCGGGTGTTTTGCCTTTCAAATAATAGCATTCAAAACTCTTTTTTGTTATTATATATTTAACTCCGAAAGCTGATGCCATCAAGATATGTTAAAAACAATATCACAAGACACACCTGAAATGAGCATGGTTAGACTATCTGCAATGGGAGAAATTTAAGAGAGTTTCTTAAGTTTTGTTTATTAATTTTTTACTGGATCCCAAAGTACCACATCATTTTGCACTCCTTTAAGCAACTCAAGCAATTTTATCCTATAATGGTGTAACTTTATCAAGTTTCTTAAATGGACCCTATAATTTATTTCACTTTTTTTAACTTATCTCATAAGTGGACCCGCTTTAATATTAAGATGCAGTTGCTTAACAAGCAACTGCAATGCTGACTTATATTTTTTGAGTTACTTCACAATAAGTAAGCAACTTTAAAGAGGATTGTTTAGGTTAAACTTCTCTTTAAGCTTCCCTCGTTGTGGATAGTCTTACAATACGCTATGGTCGTTGCTCATCAAATTAAGGCATTAAATCAACTGGTCTTCATTGTCATCAATTCTATTGGCCGTTTGACCTAAAGACTTTATGTCATACTTTGGATTCTGTTGCTTTATCAATAGTCTTTATCTTCGCTATTAAACATAGCCATTAAGGTCCACTTACAAGCAACAAAGTCGTTGGAGGTTATTTCATAACCTATACAACCACAAGCCATTAAACGTATGGAATTAACGTCATCGAAGCCATTAAAATCTCATTACAATTGGTATTTAGTGACTATATCCTTGATTTACGGGATTGTGGTCCTTAGAGTCTTTCTATTTTCTATTTATGTTTCGCTCTAACAAATATTAATTTTATAAAATATCTCCAACAACATTAATTAAGAGGGAGACTACATAGTATGTTATATGTAGTGTAAAATTTGTCTAAAATAAATTGATCTTAGTCTTTGAATTTTATTGAGATTAATAGTTAAAATTTTGTGTGGACCATTTAGACTTACATTTGTGTCAACAAATCCCTTCTTACATACATACATACATACATGCATATATTTGAGTTTTAACAATGTTATTTTTATAAGTTATCTATAATTATATATATCAACTAAAGGCTATTTGCAAATAAATTAGGTGATGATCTGAGAATTCATAATTATGACATGCATTTTCCTTTAAATGTATTTAAATTTTAAGACAAAAATTTACAAATAAATTGAAAGATTAAATCAAAATAGAAAAGTAATTGCAAGATATGAAATATGGTAAAAATTAGATTTACTTTTAATCAAGAGGCATGAAGAAACTTGTTGATGCAGCAATGAATAGGACGTCTTCGCCCCAATTTTGGATAGAAAAGCTTTAGTCATGTGTGTGTGTGTGTGTATATATATATATATATATATATTAGTAAATATAACATAGAATTGCATATAAAACATATATTATGTAGTCTTATTTTATCACGATTCCTATCCTATCTTAATGTCCACACCCCAGTTCTTTCAAAAGTTCTCCTCATTCTCATTCATGCGCACACATTAAGGTCAACCTATCGTATATTCTTTACGTCCTATCCATTCCAATCTCACACGCATAATCTTAATCTGACATAAGTTCTATTTAACCAATAATTGCATGGTCTTAATCTTTCATAAGTACCTTTCACTTTAATTTATGTGGCTTTTCATTTTACTTGACATTCATAATTTTACTTATATGAGTATATGTTAGATCATTCACACAAGTTATGCACATGTCATGCCTTTATGTAATCTTTATTTCCAATTTACTAGCTAGTCCTACGCTTATGTCATGTTTAATTTTGTTCTTTCTTACATGGTTAATTCCACATTTGTAACCCTACGTTATTAGTCTAACGAAATGATTATGAAAACTTTCATGCATACTATGGGTTTAACATATAGCACATATACACACGCATTGATGCATGCAGTTATGCATATATTCATTTATATAACTTTTGCACACACATAGCTTTCTATGTTCATGCATTTTGTACTTATATCTGTACATTCTTACAAACACTCATTTTTGTTTACATATTACATGCATATTTAACTACGCACGTATCCTCATAATTATTTATTTCATGCATATTCATATGCAAACACACATAATTATATATTCACTTATATCATTCATCCTTACAGTTATACAGATATTTATGTAAAGCAAGTTTTTCTAGATTCATATACATTTACATGCTACTGATACAATTCCTTGAATTATACCTGGTCCTCGGGCATGTAGCGGCTTTAATGTATTCATTTCATATTTGTTCGAGCAACACATTTATATCCAATTAGTTAGATGCACCACATGTAATCACATGTTTACTATACAACTATCCATACATTTACCATACATTTCATAATTGAACTTTCTCTTTTTCAATTAATGCCAATTTCCATAATAAATAAGAATATTTTTCAACCATCACATGAAGGCAAATTCTAGTAAGAATGTAAATTTTATGAAACATTTACTTTGTGGAAAGATTTCTGCATTTGTGAGAATATTTATCAAAGAAAATATGATTTCTTTTTATGTTTGATTCAAATATGAAAAAATCATTTTAAGAATGTAAAATTTTTGAAAATGGTTTTCTTATTTTATTAGTGTTGATGGTCAAATTTAATCAACCAAAAAGTTTAAAAACCCTAAACTGCAGATTGAATATAAAAAGAGAGAGAGAGAGAGAGAGGGAGATGAAGAATAAGGAGACACTAGGAGTTTTTTAACGTGGTTAGGCTAAAGTCAATTAACCCCTACATCCAGGGTTTGTTATTTCTCTATATTTTTAGCTTAGTAGCCGTATTTGTTGATTGATTGTGTATGTATTGTATATGTTGGTGTATGTCCTGAAAGCCAATTATAGGATGATTATTTTTTGCATACATTGTATTACATTTTAAAGGCAATCGAATTATTATATTTTGTTATATCTGTGTAATATAAATAAATATAATAATTGTCCATAGAATAATTTATTATTCTTAAAATGTCCCT
>JANHAO010014533.1:0-15262 GCA_026873985.1 Saraca asoca
TCTCATTAGTTATTAAAAGCTTACATACAGCGATGCTTGAAGCATTCATTACAGTATCTAAAAGAAGAAAAGCTCATACAGCAAAGAAAGACATCGACCAATGAGGCAACAGTACATCAAGGGAAAAAGACTGAAAGCCTGGCACTATAATTCCTACAAAAGTAGCCAAAAGGCCAACTACCAATCATCAAGCTCACAAAACAGCAGCAGGCCCAGAGTTCCTCCTACTTATCCCTCCGGCACGCCCTCCTGAGCTAGACACAACAAATTAAAAAGTCATAGAAGCTGGCTGGCTAGGCAGTAGCACCACAAGCAACGGCCAGAAAAGGTGGCTAGAAGTCACTACGAGATCTCCCAAGAGCCTACCTGGTGGATCTCGGGATGAAGCCGCATGCAACGGGCTATCCATGCCTCCCGGCACTCTGCAACAGGCATCCATGTCTCAGTAAACTTCGTCGAAAGCCAAGGCACCAAAACACAGGGGGCTTTTCAGTCTCCTCCATTGAGTCTCTCTGGGACGAAAGAAAGAATGCCCTAAGCTATAAATAGACCCGCTTGGCCCTTTGAAGAATCCAGAAGGTATCTGACCCGATCTTCATCCAACGGCCCGAAATGAGCGACAATGCCACGCTAATGGCCAAAAATGGCAAACAGGAGAAAGCATGGCCTGAAGCAGGATGGAAAGATATCTGATGTGACATCTTAGTCAAAGAAGGACACTGGCTAAAGATATGAATCAAGCCTCAGAAACTTGCAACTCCCAGCCTACAAAGCAAACCGAGAGTTGGGGGGCTTATGTTATATACATAAAAGTGGCCTCGCGAGGATGAGTCCTCGAGTGCGACAGAGATCAAGTCCCTCGCTTCAACGAGAAGCCTCCGATAAGCTTCGCTTCACCCATCAAAAAGTGGCAACAGTGAAGTACTCCTAACATCAGCCTCACATCGCTCGTCACAATATAACGATGTTGTGAGGGCATTCAGGTACATTTCAAGAAATGGCCTCCCCCGCAAGGGACGGCCTGGTGAAGAAATCATAAGATCGGATCGTCAAGTGGCGAATCACTCCGCTCAAGCCCATTTCCTTACTACAGCAGAACCCACAATGCCCCCGAGCTAGGAATCCCCTGCTCAAGACGTTAAGTAGCAGACACAAGTTTATCACTAACCTAGGGAGACCATTCAGCAGCCTACTTTCTACAGTAGCCAGATTGTAGCCCTTTTGCTGTCTTTTCTCATTTATAGTTAATATAACACCACTGTAGCTAGTAATTAATGCATGTAACTCTTTTTTCCTCTATAAGTAGGATTACATTGTTAGAAGAGGGGGGATCAAGTCTTATAAGCAGAAACTCTGCATTTTACTTCTAATACATCAATAAAAGCTCCACTGTGGACGTAGGGTCTGGTGCCATCCAGATTTGGCCGGACCACATTAAATGTGTTGTTTCTCTTTTCCTTCTTCCTCTCGATCCTTTCTCTTCTACACTTTGGAGGTAGCATTGAGTCCCAAAAATCCTCCCTGTTGGCTAAAGTTTGAGTCTTTCATACGAACCGAATTTCATCATCAACAAATCCTAAAACTAATCTTGAATATCTTGAATCATAATCACATACCTTTGAAACCTGAAAAATAATTTAAAAAAAGTAATAAAGTATAATATCAAATAGTATAAAAAATTGATTAAAATTATTTTTCAACATCAAAACTAAGAAATGTGTATGGGGTAATAAGACTAACAATCTCTTAATAGGCTAACAGGGGTGAAATCCTGTACTGAAATGAAGTTGTGATCTTAAAGCTTCTTGAAAAGATCTCTAGAATCGAGTAGTGAATTGCATCAGATATAATTGACAATGGAGCTCCTTGTAAGGATATAATTTGATCTAATATAACTGAGCATATTAAGAAGCTGAATAAGTTGTCTTCACTAGGGGAAAATGGCCACTCTTGATCAAGTGATCTACAACCACCTAAATTGAATCATAGCCTTTTGGATTGTTGGCAGCCCAGTAATAAAATCCATAATCACTCTCTCCTATTTCCATTCAAAAATTTCTATATTCTGATGTAGGCTTATGGGTCTTTGGTGTTCAGCTTTTACTTGCTGGCATATGAGACATTGAGAAACAAAGTCTGCTATGTCTCATTTCATTCCTTCCCACCAATAACCCATCTTAAGATCCTAATACATTTTGTTGCTACCATGATGCATAGAATAGGAAGATGAGTGAGCTGTGTGCATAAGTTATTGCCACAGATTAGAAACTTCAGGTACCCATATGCGACCATGAAAAGTTAAAGCCCCTTTATCATTTCTTGACAAGCCAGATTTGGGCTTTTTCTTCATTTTATTCAACAATCAATTCAAGTTCACATCCTGACCTTATGCAATGACAATTTGATCAATCAATAGGAATTGCACTTGCATATGGGTCACAAATATCCCTGGTTCTGCTATTGTAATTGAACTCCACAGGTTTCTACCTCATACACCTCTCAAATAATCAGTCTCCTATAAACCTCCATGTGAGCAAGGCTTCCTACTGGTTTCCTACCCAAAGCATCAGCTACCACATTGGCCTTGCCTAGATGATACAAGATAGAGCAGTCATAATCTTTCATTAATTCCATCCAGTGGCATTGCCTTAAGTTTAAATCTTTTTACTCAAAAATATACTTTAAGCTCTCGTAATTTATGTAGATTTCACACTTCTCACCATATAAATAATGATGCTAAATTTTTAAAGGAAATATTATTGCTGCCATCTCCAGATCATGTATAAGATAATTCTGTTCATGTCTCTCAAGTTGCCTTGATGCATAGGCTATGACTCTACCTTGCTACATCAAAACACACCTAGGACCAATCCTAGAGGCAACATAATAAATAGTATAATTACCAATATTGGTGGGTAAGGCCAATACTAGTGCCATAGTTAAACACTCTTTAAGTTGTCAAAAGCTTGCTTCACATGAATTAGATCATACAAATTTTGCCTACTTTTGAGTTAACTTGGTCAAGGGAGCTAAAATTTGAGAGAAGTCTTCCCTAAAGCGGTGGTAATATCCAGGCAAACCCAAGAAACTACAAATCTCAATCATTGAAGTGGGTCCATGCCAATTTTAAACTGCCTCTACCTTCCTAGGATCCACACTAATACCTTCCTTTAAAATCACAAGTCCTAGAAAGGCTATATTGGTCAACCAGAACTCACATTTCAAAAATTTGGCATAGTGTTAGTGCTCCTTAAGTGTCTGCAACACTATTCTAAGATGTTGTTCGTGAGCCTGGTCATTAGGAGAGTACACTAAAATATCATATATGAAGACATTTACAAATTGATTTAGGAAGGGTTTAAAAATTCTGTTAATCAAATCCATGAAAGTTGTAGGAGCATTAGTCAACCCAAAAGACATCACTAAGAATTCATAATGACCATACTAAGTCTAAAAGGCAGTCTTTGGAATGTCATCCTTTTAGATTCATAATTGATGGTAGCTTGATCTCAAGTCAATCTTAGAGAAATATTGAGCACTTTGGAGTTGACTGAACAAATCATCAATTCTAGGCAATGGGTACTTATTCTTCACTGTGACTTAGTTCAACTACCTATAATCAATGCATAACCTGAAAGTCCCATCCTTTTTTCCTCACAAATAGCACTAGTGCTCCCTATGGGGAAGTACTGGGATAAACAAAACCCTTGTCTAACAAATCCTACAATTGTACCTTCAACTCTTTCAACTTAGTTGGTGCCATGCGGTATGGGGGAATGGAGATGAGATCAGTCCTAAGAATCACATCAATACAAAATTCAATTTCTTGTTTAGGTGCATTGTAAGTAGTTCTTTCAAAAAAACATCTGGGAACTTCTAAACCACTAGCACACTTTCTACCTTCTATTCCATCGATTTAGTGTCCTGGATGAATGCTAAGGAAGCTTCACATCCTTTTCTAATCATTTTATTAGCATGCATGGAAGAAATTAGATTGATAAGTGACAATCCTAATAAAAGATATAAAATGCAAAAAAAAAAAAACACAAATCTTGCCCTTATTCCTATAGGGGAATGTACATACACCTTTGTCTAATATGTATCTTTCTTATCTATTTAACAAGTCGGTGATTTATTGCCTTTTATTAAGAGATGTAGCAGACAAACGATCAGTGAATGTGGAGATGGTAGAAATAATAATTGTGTAGCAAGATTTTAGATATAGGAGCAGAAAAAAAGATTAAAGATAGATTTTTAAAGTGGTTTAACTTGAATTGAAATCACAATTCAAGTCTACTCTACTGGATTTTTCTAAACTAAAAGACCACTTTATTAAGAAATAATTAGAATTGAAAAAGGGCTCTTGAAAGGCCAATTCAAAAACAAAAATACAAGAAATTACACAGGCTTCTTGCTAACCTAATAACAAACACAAGACTTAGGACAGACTCTTGCTAACTTAGACAAGATTTCTAAATCCTTAGAAATCTCAAATAGAAAAATAAAGATGAGAAAAATTAAGAAATACAATACCGTAGGTTTGAGATGAAATCTCAAACAACTAAGATGAATTTAATAGAGCTTTGATTCAAAATCTCCTGATTAGATCTCAGAAATTTTGTGAGGTAGAGAGAAATCTTGTTTAGCACTTTTCTTAGAGATTTTCACACTTTAAGGATGAAGAAAGCTGTAAAAACTTGTTGAAAACTAAAAAAAGTTGGGCTTTTATAACTGTTGTAATTGATTGTAACAAAATAACTAACTTTCAATTGGTGAATTGATTTGTGAATTGATTCAGAATGGTTACAACTAATGAATCAGTTTTGTAATCAAATCTCAGTCTATTATGATCAAATCTTGAATCGATTATTGAATCAATTCAGGCAAAATTCCTAAACTTTGATAAAAATTATTTTTTCAAAATCTTACTTCCTGAATCGATTGATGAATTGATTCTAATATGATTTTCACAAGTTCTTCAATGAATCTTAGTTTTATAAAATCTGTACTTGTGAAAGATCATTCAAAAACTTTGTTTCCTTCAAGTGGTTTAAATCTACCTCATTCAAGAAAATTGAATCAAATCTCATTTGAATTCATTTATAAAAAAATCCTATCAAAATAAAAATAAGTCCTAAAACTATTATCTCTCAAATCATTTCCTTTAAACTTGCAAAATAAATCAAAAATACTAAAGCATATCATTAGATAAAATTATTTTTCAACATTAAAACCAAGGAAAATATGTAGCTAGATTAACCTAGGCTAACAATCTCCCCCTTTTTGATGTTGACAAATAATTTTAGATGAGGTTAAAAGTTAGTAAAAAAAATTAAAAGGAGAGGTCATCTAAAATGAAGCTTTATGCTTTTTCTCCCCCTTTTGAAACATCAAAAAGAAATAAAAGATAAATAAATAAGCATATAAAGCAAAATAAAATCAAACTAAGAATTTCATAGCTCCCCCTGAATTAATGACTAAGTTTTGGTTCAAACGATTAGGGAATCGATTCGTTTATACATATTGAATTTTTCAAAAATTTTGCATTATACAAAAACATTGAAAATTTCTCTAACTCACTTCTAGAATCGATTAGACATTCAAATTTTTGAACTATGAATTGATTCAAGAATTGATTCATATAGACAAATAAATCTTGAAAAATTATAAATCGATTTTGGATTTGATTTAGGGTTCAAAACTCAGTTTTTTATACAAAATTAAGCAAAATATTACTATTGACTTCTTACCATAAATGCTGAAAGCATATACCTACAAAACAAACTTAAGAAACTCCAATTCTTAAGTTAGATTTTGCATTTGAAAACTAATCATAATAAATCAAAAATAACAAGAATTATAAAAATTTAAAGGATATAAGCAAACAATCGAAAATGTCTAATTTAGAACAATTTCTTTAAGGTTTATCATTGCAATTTCTCTTCTAATGAATATAAATATCTTTTCATCTAAAGGTTTTGTAAAAGTATTAGCTAATTGAAAATATGTTTGAACAAAATCTATTGAAATATCTCCTTTTTGAAGATGATCTCTCAAAAAGTATGTCTGATCTAAATGTGCTTAGTCCTAGAATGCATTATAGGGTTTTTGATAATGTTTATGGCACTTGTGTTATCACAAAGTATTGGAATTTTCTCAAACTTTAGTCCATAGTCTGAAAGTTATTGTTTTATCTAGAGAATTTGGGCATAGCAACTTCCAGCAGCTATATATTCTATCTCAATAGTAAATAAAGCAACATAGTTTTGCTTTTTACATGACCATAAAACCAATGAATGACTAATAAATTGACAAACACCACTAGTGCTCTTCCTATCTGTTTTACTCCTCGCATAATCTGCATCTGAATATCCTAATAAGCAACAACTATCAGACTTGGGACACCAAAGTCCTAAATGTTTAATTCCTAGTAGGTATCTAAAAATCCTTTTGATTATTGATAGGTGTGATTCCTTTAGGTTAGTTTGATATCTTGCACATATACAAACACTTAACATAATGTCAAGTCTACTAGTAGTTAAGTATAACAAACTACCTATCATACCTCTAAATAGAGTAAGATCTACACTCTTTCCATTTAAATCATTATCTAATTTTAAAGATGGACTCATAGCTATTCCTATAGGTTTACATTTATCAAATTGAAATTTCTTTAGCAATTCAAGAGTATATTTAGTTTGGCTTAAGAAAATACCTTTGGCTAATTGTTTAATTTGCAGGCCAAAGAAAAAGGTTAACTCCCCCATCTTGGACATCTCAAATTCATTTTGTAGTAACTTTGAGAAATTTTTGCATAATTGCTCATTTGTAGAGCCAAAAACAATGTCATCTACATAGATTTATACAAGCAAAATATCTTTACCCTTCTCAAGTATAAAAAGTGTTGTATCAACAGTCCCTCTCTTAAAGCCTTTCTCGATTAAAAACTTACTAAGTTTGTCATACTAGGCTGTAGGTGCCTATTTCAGGCCATATAAGGCTTTTTGTAGCTTAAAAACATGATTTGGGTTTAGGGGGTCTTCAAAACCTAAGGGCTATTATACATAGATATCTTTTAAGATGTAACCATTTAGAAAAGCACTTTTAACATTCGTTTGGTAAAGTTTAAAATTTCTTGTACAAGCAAATGCCAACAACATCCTAATGGCTCCTAGTCTGGCTACTGGTGCAAAGGTTTCATCAAAATCTATTCCTTCTTCTTGGTTATATGCTTTTGTTACCATCCTAGCTTTGTTTCTTATAATTACTCCATTTTCATTAAGTTTATTTCTAAAAACCCAATGAGTCCCTATTACATTATGATGATCAGATTTTGGTAGAAGTGTCCAAACTTGATTTCTTGTAAACTGGTTTAATTCCTCTTGCATTGCTAAATTCTAATTGTCATCTTGCAGTGCCTCTTGAACATTCTTAGGCTCAGTTAAAGAAACAAAAGCAGAATAATTGCAAAAAATTTTCAAATTCCTGCATGCTACCCATTTAGTTGCATATCCTATGATAAGTTCTCTGGGGTGATCTCCAATGAATTTCCAAGGTTTTTGAGGAGAGCTGGGTGGTGTAGTGTCTAGTATGTTAGAGTTTTTCTCTTTTTCTCTTAGTTCTACAACATATACCTTTGATTTTTCTTGCTAATTTGTTGAAGTGGAGTTGGAGGTCCACCAGCCTTGTTGATCTTCCTCTACACTTGATCTATGATCACTTAAAGCAAATTCATCAAAGATAACATGCACAAATTCTTCTATCTTCAAGGTCCTTTTATTCTATAATCTAAGGGCCTTGCTAGATGAAGAATAGCCAAGAAAAATACCTTCATTGGACTTAGGATCAAATTTATCTAGATTATCCTTGCCATTGTTATATATAAAGCATTTACAGCTAAAGACATAAAAGTATGAAATGTTATGCTTTCTTCCAAATTATAATTCATAGGGTGTTTTATTTAAAATAGGCATAAGAAATACCTTATTCATGATATAGCATGCAATGTTAACTACATTAGCCCAAAATGACTTTGGAAGTGTGCTGTCATTTAGCATGGTTCTTGCCATTTCACCTAAGCATATGTTTTTCCTTTCAACAACACCATTTTGCTATGGTGTCTTAGGTGTACGAAAATTGTGACTAATGCCATGCATTTCACAAAAACCAGTGAATACCTCATTTTCAAATTCTTTCCCATGGTCACTTCTTTTGGAAATGATAGAACATCCTCTTTCATTTTGTATCACACTAGCAAGTCTTTGAAAGGCTTGAAATGTGTCACTTTTGTGAGATAAAAAGAGAGTTCATGTAAATCTAGAAAAATCATCCACAATCACAAACACATAAGAATTGCCTCCATGGCTTCAAATTCTAGATAGACCAATTAAGTCCATATGAAGCAAGTTAAGGGGTTTTGATGTTGAAATAGTATTTTTAGATCTAAATGAGGATTTTACTTGTTTTGCTTTTTGACAAGCACCACATACTTTGTCTTTGATGTAGTTCAATTTAGGCAAACCAGATACTAGATCCTTCTAAACAATTTTCCAATTAATTCCATGTCAAAATGTCTTAGTTTTCTGTGCCAAATCCAAGTGTCATCATTAAAACTAACAAAGCATGCTGAATCCCATCTAAATTCAAAATCAAGATCAAATAAGTAGACATTGTTTACCCTATATCCTACTAGTTTAAATTGATTATCATTTCCATTTATAGCTAAGCATTTTTTGAATTAAAGATAACCTTATTTCCTTTATCACAAAACTAACTTATACTCAACAAATTATATTTTAAACTATCTACATGCAGAACATCATTTATGCAACAATAAGAAGACTTAACAATCTTACCAATCACTTTAACTCTCCCTTTAGAGTTATCTCCAAAGGTCACCTTACCTCTATTTATAGGTGTGAGACAAATGAATTTATCCTTGTTTCTGATCATATGTCTTGAACATCCATTGTCCAAAAATCATAAATTTTTGCTTTATATCTCACATCCTTGCAACATGAAGTTTATACTAGCATTGGTGGTACCTACTGACTTTTGGGTCCATTAGTGTTAGTAGACATAATAGAGATTTTTCTAATAGTTGTAGATTTAGATAACCATATCAATCTTTCATTTGGTTTTGTCAAGTAAGTACCATTTCTGAAAGAACATTTTCTAATGTGATGGCCCTTATGATTATAGTAGAAACAAGTAATATTAGCAGGGCTCCATTTCTTACCCTTTTTGTAATTTTGCTGTCTAAATTCTAGACTATCTCTATTGTAAGAAAACTTCTGATTCTGAAGCACCTATCCTAGTTTTTTGCTATTGTTAAAAAAACTTTGTAGTTTCTTTATTAAGCTTTTAATCTTAGACTTATACAAACTGCATTGTTTACATTCTTTTTCAACTAAAGCAATTAATTCAACATTTTCCTTTTCTAAGAATTTAACCTTTTCAGTTAAAACTTTTTGCTCACTCTTAGAAGTAGTTAATTGCTTTTTGGTTTCCAATAATGAGTCATACAGCTTAATACAAAGGTCATCTAAATCCTCATCATCACTTTTTTCATTAAAGTCTTTCTTAGATTCATCACTGGATTCATCATTATCTAAAATAGCAAAGAAAGGATTTTTGCTCAATAGCCCAAGATTGTCATTGTGTCTGGCCATAAGACATAATAAGGCATCATCCTCTGATTCCTCTTCATCAGTAGTATCAGCCTCTTCATCATCCCAAATAGCAAAATTAGACTTCTTATAGGATTATCTCTTCTTCTTTCTCTCATTCTCCAATTGCTTCTTCAAGTAAATTGGACAATCTGGCTTGATATGACTAGGTTTTTTACATTCAAAGCAAGTAAGGACAACGCTGATTGAATTCCCTTGCTCAGTCTTGGTATTATTCTTTCTTTGTGTAGCTATTTTTCTCTTTTCCTTATTCTTCTTGTCTCTTAAAATTCTCTACAATTTCTTACTTAGTAATGCTACATCTTCTTTGTTGATTGTGTCTACATTAGTTTTAGAATCTCTTTCATTTGATTTTGTAGCTTTTAGTGCTAGACTCTTTTTCTTTTTGTCATCCCCATTCTTTTTGTATCTTCTTAATTCTAGTTCATGCTTTTCAAGCTTGCCAAATAGCTCTTGAACAGTAGGGATATCTATCTTTAATGACTCTTTGATTGCAGTAACCTTGGGCTGCCATTCTTTAGTCAAGGATCTTAAAATTTTATGAATAAGATCTACATTTTCAAACTTTCTACCAAGCAAAGTTAAATGGTTAGTAATAGCAGTGAATCTTTGGATTAAATCTTTAATTGACTCACCTTCCTTCATTTTAAACATTTCGTATTGCGACACAAGAACATGCACTTTTGAAGCCTTAACTTGTAAGGTGCCTACATGTGCAATCTCTAATGTGTCCCAAATTTCATTAATAGTAGAATAGTTTGAGACTCTTTCATATTCATTAGGTGACAGGGAATTTGAAATCATCCATTTCACCTTAGTAGCAAGCAAATGTTTTTTTATTTCATTTTCTTTCCAAAGTGATTTAGGATTAAGTTCTACATAACCATTGATTATTATCCTAGGGGGTTCATAGCCTTCCTCTACCAATTCCCACATATCCACATTTGTACCCTCAATGAAATTTTTCATCTTCTCCTTTCAATAGGTATAGTGTTCCTTATTTAAACTAGGAGATTTGTGCATTGGTGGACATTCAGGCAACAAAAAATAGTTAGAATCCATATTTTTCAAGAAAAAACACATATGTATTAAGAGCCAAAGCTTTAATACTAACTGACGGTCCCAGTAAAAGATATAAAATGCAAAAAAAAAGAACACGGATCTTACCCTTATTCCTTTAGGGGAATGTACATACACCTTTGTCTAATATAGATCTTTTTTATCTATTTAACAAGTTGGTGATTTATTACTTTTTATTAAGAGATGTAGCAGACAAATGATTAGTGAATATGGAGATGGTAGAAATAATAATTCTGTAGCAAGATTTTAGATATAGGAGCAGAAAAAGAGATTAAAGACAAATTTTTAAAGTGGTTATACTTGAACTGAAATTGTGATTCAAGTCTACTCCATTGGATCTTTCTCAACCAAAAGACCACTTTATTAAGAAACAATCAGGATCAAAAAAGGGTTCTTGAAAGGCTAGTTTAAAAATAAAAATACAAGAAATTACATAGGCTTCTTACTAACCTAAGAACAAACACAAGACTTAGAACATACTCTTGCTAACCTAGACAAGATTTCTAAATCCTTAGAAATCTCAAATAGAAAAATAAAGATAAGAAAAATTAAGAAATACAATACTACAAGTTTGAGATGAAATCTCAAACAACAAGGATGAATTCAATAGAGCTTTAATTCAAAATCTCTTGATTAGATCTCAGACATTCTATGAGGTAGAGAGAAATCTTGTTTAGCACTTTTCTTAAAGATTTTTGCACTTGAAGGATGAAGAAAACTATAAAAACTTGTTGAACTAAAAATAGTTGGGTTTTTATAACTACTATAACTGACTGTAATAGATTAACTAACTTTTAGTTCTTCAATTGATTCATGAATTAATTTAGAGTATTTACAACTAATGAATCAGTTTGTTAATCGAATCTCAGTCTATTATGATCAGATCTTGAGTCGATTACTGAATCGATTCAGGCAAAATTCCTAACCTTTAGTAAAAACTATTTTTCAAAACCTTACTTCACAAATCGATTGATGAATCGATTCTAATATGATTTTCACAAGTTCTTTAGTGAATCGATGTGTGAATTAATTCATAAGGTGAAAATTAGTTTTATAAAATTTATACTTGTGAAAGATCATTTAAAATCTTTGTTTCTTTCAAGTGGTTTGAATCTACCTCATTAAAGAAAATTAAATCAAATCTCATTTGAATTTATTTACAAAAGATCCTATCAAAATAAAAATAAGTCTTAAAACTATTCTTAGGTCTCTAAAATCATTTCCTTTGAACTTGCAAAATAAATCCAAAACATTAAAGCACATCATCAGATAAAATTATTTTTCAACATTAAAACCAAGGAAAATATATAGTTAGATTAACCTAAGCTAACAATAAGAACATCACCCCTATCTCCTTGGAGTACAAAGACCTTTCTATCTGGTATATGGAAGCTGACCAGCTTATTACGACAATCAACACATGTATGATATGTTGATAGCTAATCCATACCTAAAATAACGTCAAAATCTACCATGTCTAATATAATCAAGTTGACAGGCAAAATTGTTTCATAAACATTGATCTCACAAGAGAAAATCATATCACAGACTATCAATGTCTAACCCAGAGGAGCACATACCAAAATCTATGATTCCAAAGGTAGTTAAGGTTTCACAAGTCACATAGTCAGATAAGTGGACACAAATGAATGGATTACACTTAAATCAAATAAAACATAAGCTAAAATAGAATTAATGGTTAAAGTACTTGTAATCATAGCATCAAAGGCCTGGGCATCTTGCCTTGTCAGGGTATATACTCTTATAGTAGCTTTCGGTCCACCACTGCAGCCTTTACTGGCTGAACTTCTACCTTCCCCTTTAGCAGCAGAGTCAGATAATAAGGGCCTCATGGATGGTGCAAATCGAGATGGAATACTCCCTGATGTACTATGGCCCTGTTGCCACTAGGCAAGGCAGAAGCATAAGGATAATCTTTCACCAAATGACCTATCTAGCCACATCCAAAATAAGCTTTAGTTACTCGTCTACAAATCCCTAAATGAACTTTTCCATAGGATTGGCACAGCCCTTGTGCCTTACATCTAACTAGAGTAGAAGGACCAGAATTAGATTCCCTAAAAGGATGATGGCCAGAAACAATGGCACTCAATGTTTCTCTATAATGAGGCACACTAGAAGCTGTCAAGATCTGTCTTCCTATATCCCTACTAGTACTCTCAATTGTAGATTTCTTTCTTGTACCACCTTGAATTTCTCTAGCTCTCTTTCTTTCCATAAGTCTCACGTCTAGTTTTATTGCTCTATTATATACTTACTAATATGTAGTGCTCTCTATGAATTGTATAGCATTAAAATACTGATCATCAAGGCCATTAACAAATTCAGAGCTTTGTCCATCTTAGTAGGAATCATATGCCTTGCAAATTGGGAGAGATGGAGAAACTAGGTAGCATGTTCAAAAACTGTTGACCCTCTCTATTTCGAATTATAGAACTCCTGCAGTTTAGCATAATATTATCCTTCAAGAAAGAACTACTACAGGAAGGCTGTATGAGACATTTTCCAAGTGGTGGCCCTATCTCCCATAGACTTACTACTTTCCTAAACTTGGTACCAATTTGCTGCAGATCCATCTAGTTGGAACCTAACTAGCTTTACGGCTACATCTTCTAAGCACTCTAGGACCCACCATAATTGTTCAACTTAGTCCAAAAATTCAAATGGATTTATAAATGACCCAATACCAGAATACATAGGAGGTTTTAGCTTCCAACATTCTCACAAATAATTATGAAAACTCATAGTAGTTGATGCTACATAAGGTGGAGGAGGTGGAGGCATTTGAGTTTTTGGCCTCTCTTGTTATTATTGTTGCCTTTGTAATCTTTGTTGGACCATTTCATCCATAAATTCACCTATGACACTTTGTAAATCCATAGTCCACACTGGGGCATTTAAAGTAAATAGGCTAGTTATAGCTCCAGAAGTGGAAGGAGCCATTGATTTGGGTTGAGAAATTTCTGGTTTCACTTCTTCTCAAACAATGCTACCTCAACCTTTAGCACAGCCTTAGCCCCTAGGTCTACCTCTACCCCAAGGTAATGACTAAGAAGAGGATGGCTCATGGGAGGCTCTTTTGAATGCTTCTTCAAATTAACGTCCAAGTTGAGCCAAAGATCAAGTTCTAGACAGCATTGCCCTATTATTAAATAGAAGCTTGTTTAGATAAGATTTAGATATATCATGCACATAGAATTGAAAGATTTAGGTAATGTGAAATTGGCAGTTGGAGACCCCTAACCATGCACCTAGACTCTAAACTTTGATACTAACTTTCTCATGCCCCAATCCATGGAATGTGACCGGCAAAGAAGGTCATCATTAAGAAACCTCTTACAAGCCTTAAAATGCAAAATCTTTCCTAATTTGACTCAATATACCAAAGACCAAAATTTAATTGAAGCATAAAAATAAATACTTATTAAATATTTACCGAAATCTGGCAAAGTTTCCTCTATTTTTCATAATTCCTAGCACAAGGCCTATGCAACCAAAAAGGGCTATATGTCCTATGCAAAACCTATACAACAAAATCAAATTCACAATAGCCCAGACAACATAAGACTATACCTAGTGGGCTTCATCCAAACAAAACATATATATATATATATTACCATTATACCAACTACTAATGTTTATACCATTCTTATACCTTTAAACTCTACAGGACATGATCTACTTGATCAGTGAGCAAATCCTGAGCCAGAATGGTTTGGAGGGACCATAACGGTATCTTCGGGCTCTAAAAATATAGAAAAGAAAAGAGTGAGTTTCATAGAAACTTAGTGAGCAGATAACCTCATAAAAAGTAAAATTTTCATTTTTTGTAACTCCACAAAAATTAAAATAAGCAACAACATATAATGTTATAAAAAGTAATTATTTTAAGGTGAACAAAGGGAAGTTCAATATAGTTTTCCTTTTCTAAAAGATACCAATTCTCAAATAATAAAATATTTCATAACAATTATGTTATCCAAATACTATTAGGATCCAAAGGAGTAATTCCTAAAGCCAACCAACCTAACAAATATCTAATGTGAGAACCAGGGTCAAATCTTTGATTCATTCAAACAAACTTAATCAGGGTCAATTCCCTTTTGAAGGTCAAGGCCAAGTCCAAGACCCTCATATCAAATATCATATCAAATATATCACATATATCCACCTCACCTTATTGCTCCACCAATTATCCCCCTTATATCTTTAGCAAATATGCTAATCACAAATGCACTTAAGGGTTTCCAAGGAATTACCAATGGATCTAGAATTCTAAATAATCAAATATTCAGAAAAATATTATGTTATAAAGCTAATTCACAGATACAAGACATTTTATTCATGTCAAAATATCAAATATAGGAACATATCATCAAATATTGTCAGTAACATAAACTTCATGTTTATTCAATAAATAACAACATAAAATCATTTATTCTAAAATGCATAATTTCATCATGGTAATTCAT
>JANHAO010014534.1:0-15262 GCA_026873985.1 Saraca asoca
AGAAAATATAATATTGTCTTTTTAGTTATTTTTCAACATCCAAAACTAATAAAAAGTCATTTGGGGTTAACAATATCCTTTAAGGCTAACACCACCAATAGCCAAACCATCTACTAGAAGTGATGTTGCCAAACAAACTTGCAAGCAGACTTGAAATGCAGTCATTGAAGTTGATCCTTGATATGTAGCTAATGATGCAGCCATAGTCACACAAAAAGTTACAACTATGGTTCTTACTATTAACAATAAAACCTGTAGTAAATAAGAAAGGATTAACATGGTATATGTTAACTTTAAAGGCGAGTTGACTTGTATCTATCAAAATTGGTACATGTATCAACTTGTTTGCAAAAGGGGAGAAGAAAAGCAAGGTAAATATCTTAACATGGAACTTTTAAACCTATCAATTATATGATTGAATAACATGAGATAAATGCATAATCAATGTTATAGTCCAATAGTTTAATTACTATATGTATGGACCAAAAGTGTATTCAATAAGTCTTAAGCATGATTCAAGGGATGAAAAATTTAATATGAAAAACTTAATGCACTTTTTCCTTGCATTTTTATAGAACATTTGGCCAAGCAAAATGAAATCCTTACCATTTTTAAGAAACATGTCAAATTGTAGATGCTTGGAGGTATAAGATCAACTTCTTTCATTAACCTCCATAATAGTACAACTAATATTAGGTATGTAAATTTATAGTAAATTTAGATATGAAAGATGACTAACACTAATCCAAGAAGGAAAAAAATATGTTTCACAAGTAGTTTGCATTAGAAAAAAGTGGCCAGAAGGGTCATCCACATGTAAATGATTATGATCATTACATTTAAATGGCAACTGAATAAAACATAATGAGAAATAACATGGGTGATGGGAACATCACTAACACCAACATGATGATCTTATGATCATTGCATTTGGTGGAGGTTGTTTAGGGGTTTGTTTCCTATAGAGTATCTATCATATGGCTTTCACAATACCTATTCTAAAGACCAGTATATCATAACTATAATAATTCCATTTTTTTTTCTTTTCACTTCTACATAACATGGAAAAAATGCATTTTGCTTGCAAAATCTTCAATCCTTATGTCAATAAATTCTTTAACAGATCAAAAGGCATAATCTTAACTAATAATTTGATATTGAAATCAAAATCTGAATTATAATGCCCATTAGCCATTCATTTCAAGAATCAACCCAAAAAAATAAAATTTTAAAAAGGAAGAAAAACAGATAAAATAGACAGAAGCAATCTACTACATTGTTGGGAACAATAACAATCAATAATGCTAAAAATATCAAATGGCTAAAAAGCAATGCTTAGCTTTCAAACACACATCGGAAAAGAAATCAAATAAGTTTTAATTAGGAATAAATTTTGCAAACAAGAGCAAATGATGAGGGACTACAATTACAGTGAAAAAATTATAAATCTGGGTGGTGAGACTTGAGGGAATAGGAACTCTAGAGGAAAAGTGATAAAGAAATAAAAAGTTTTCTACTATTAGTTTACTAATCTCTTGTAGTGGCAAGTAGGAGTGGTAGTGAGAGATGGTGATGTGGGCTTCAATCTCTATGACCATGGCATTCCTGTCACTAAAGCCATGTTGTTCAGCATACACAAGTAGCAATTCTAGGCTCTTCTCATATGCTCGCCCTCCTTTCTTATCGTTGTCTTTAACTAAACCCTTTCATCAACATCTTTAACTCTTGTCGCCCACAACTTGGATCACGATCAACTTTTCCATTGCTCCATTTGTCTTTGTCTTATTCTCTCTTAGGTCTTACCCTTCATTAATTATGGGTTAGTGGAAAAAGTTAGATCTAACCCACATTAGTTATCAAAAGTCCAAGCAAATAAAGAAAGTATAGGGGCCAATTCATAAATATCAACCAACGAGTTGGATATGCCTCATTAGATTTCAAGAAGAAATATGCACCATTCATTTAGAGGAGTAAGTCTACACCAATGTGTTAGTGGTGCATTGTAGTTGTTTCCAAAAATATATTAATGTGAATTTAAGATAATAAAATCCACATTTGATATTTAGTTAAAGCTATTAAATGGACTCATCTAGTTTGCCAGTAGATTGGTCATAAATGAACCAGATCAATCTATAAAAAATTTAGACTATCAAAATGACAGTCCAAATCTTAAAATGAATGGTCCATAGACCAGTCTATTAGCTACATAACAATTCACAAAGAAATAAGTTACATAAAATAAGATTTGTAAATCAAATTTTCAAAACTTGGTTTTCAAAAATAAAAATATAAACATACAAAACTATCATATTATGTATGCTTGAAAGTTTAATATTAATGAATCATAAGCTTGAAATCTTAGAAACGTTCAGTGAAAAACATATATAAAAGTAAAAAAAAAACTTTTTCATTTCATTCATAATATAATTTAACATAGTGTTATAGGTCTCCAATTTTTACTTATCATGTCAACATATTTAGTTCATGGCATAGTCAAGCAATTCACACATACATGTGCAATTCGTTACATTCATCAGGCCTAATATGTTCCTAATATACAATCAATTTCTTTGTAGGCCTTAGCATAGGGTGCACAATAATAAAAATATAAATTTTACACTAATTCTAAACTAATACAATATGCAAATCAATAGGTCAATGATCATATTACTCAGGATCCATTTCTTTCATTGGAAAATAAAATTATATGTAAAATACTTTTCTAAGAAAATGCATTTCTAACAAATAATTTGATTTTTTGTTACTTGGACAATTTAAGAAAAAGTACTATATCTTGTTTTGTACGTAAAGGCAAATCATTTTCTTTTATTAAAAAATTTTATCTTTAAGGTTAAACCACACAATAATCATTTTATTATTAGAATATTTTTATTACAGGAGTCAATAAATCTTTATTAGTAAAAAACATAAATTAAGTACATTTTGTTTTGAAAAAACATCCAAAGAAGAACTTTCATATCCTTATTTTTTTCATCTTCATCATTTCTTTATAAAGTTAATTCAACTTGGCTTTGGTGAAAATTGTTAACCATATTTGACAACTCTCTTAATTGTCTAAATATTTTATCCACATGGAGAAAGAAAGATAGAAGAGAGAGGAGATAGAGATAGAAAAAAGGTAAGTGGAGAGACAAAGATAAAAGAGAGAAAAGGTTGAGAGAGATGGAAAGAAAGCAAAGAGAGAGGGAGTCAGTAAAAAAAAATGCATAATATATCTACGGTCATTTGGAGGTGGTTTAGCTTGACGGCTACTAAATGTGACTCTCACGATAGTTTAAACAAATGCTATTATGATATTATTTTATTTTAAAATATTGTGATAGTTACCCCCACTAAATGCAACTTATTTCCCAAAATTTTCACAATTTTCAGTTATTGTGATAGTGGTAATTTTCTTTCATGCGCTAATGCTTTGCTTCTCTAGCTCTCAATTGCCACTCTCCTAACATAGGCAACCATCGTGCCTCTGCCTTGCTCCGCTTTGCCTCTATTGGCTATATTAGAGAGTTCCCCTTTACTCTCTCTTTTCATGTCTTGAAATTTTTGATAGAGCTAGAGACTATTATTCTTGATTCCTTTACTTCAATTAAAGGTTGAAGAAATTTCATTATTATCTAGAGTTTTAATTTTAAAATCAAATCATATTATCCTTTAGATAAGTGCATTCTATTGTCAGTAAACACAATCAAAGAGTTCAAATCACTGTACATGTTAAAGCTCAATGTCTTCATGAATTCATCGTATATTGAGCTTATGCCTTAGACAACAAGTTTCCAATGCATGCTCAATGTTGTTTCTCTTAGTTCCTTATAGATCTAATGTTAAGTTTATCCAAGTTATTAATGCCTTTAGGTTTTTCACAGCTATAAGTTTGGTGCTTGCTTATTATTGTTTCAAATTTTGCAAATGTACTTTGTCTTTGGTTCTATCACCATAGATGGCATATTAGAATGTATCTAATTATAATTTTCTATAAGGCATACCAAATACTAATTGTCTCACAAAATGCTACTAAGATGTTTGATGGATTTGAAGAATGACTAATGGAGCTTGACATGCATTAAGCCTCTTGTGTAACTAGATGAGTTTAGACCAAGTATGTAAAAATTTCTATCTTGTGCATTATATATAAAGGGTTTCCATCAGCTATAAGTTGGAATACATGCTTATATATGTTCAATTCATAAGGATTAAGCAATGAGGACCATCTCAATAAAAGTATATAAGAATTGACCAAGTGCTTTAAGTGGGCACTTCCTCGTTATGGGTTCATCCCCACAAATTTTTTTGATACTTTACGAGTTAATACATTGCTTGGGAGATGAACCCAAAATAAGTAAATGCCCAATTAGTACAAGACTAGAGACTCCTATTTATACTAGTGTTTAAAGATTTCTATAGTCTCAACCTTAATTGTCATTACATGCACTAGAATCTTAATTACATAGCGCCTTAATTCAATTAAACAACATTATGCCTTGTGAAACTAGCTTGGTTTTGAGGAAGGTGACTCTTGCATTCTGGAGAATTAAATATTGTGAATTAACTTCTAACAATATATTTAACAAGTATAAGTCATTGAAATGCAGTCTTTTTAAATGGTTTTTTTCTTCTTTATAAGTATATTGTGCCTTTTATTAGCTCTAATGGACATTGTAGCCTCCTTCGTTCCAACTAGGTATTTTTTTTATCACTTTGTCATTTCTCTTTGTTTTCTTCTATAATGTCATACATTAACAATGGCGAAATATAGCCTACTTTGTTTTTGCTTAGAAATTGCTAGAAAAAAAAAGTTATAATTGTCAAAATGTGCACATCACTTTCATTAAAAATAGTTAGAATAATTCTGAAATTTTGACCAAACATAGAGTTGTTGAATAACCAAAAAACCTCAAATACAAAAGTCCCTTAGGATTTTCCATTTAGATGGACAAATACAATAAAGAAAGAAGCCATAGTTATGATTTTGGAAGTGCGCACATGACTTTCATTAAAATTAGTTAGAATAATTCTGAAATTTTGACCAAACATAGAATTGCTGAATAACCAGAAAACCACAAATACAAAAGTCCCTTGGGATTTTCCATTTAGATGGACAAATACAATAGAGAAAGAAGCCACAGTTATTGGTTGTGATAGGTTCATGTATTGTGGATTCGAAGTAGGAATTTTTTTAATTTTTGGAAGATGATTAATGTAAGGGCATTTTTTACATGAATGGTGTTAGTATGGTTTAAAAGGCATTGGACTTTAAAGAAATATTTTTGAATTTTGTTACATCAAGCATAATTGCCCTAAATAATCCATATGATTTTTTATGAAATTTGATAATGGAAAGAGATTAGCATTCTCTCTTTCATGTGCATGATTGTACTTACATATGGTTATTTATTTTTTTGATGCTTTACTTTAGTCTTGACTCTTTCGTAAAAGATGATATACCTGCACTACCAAGATTCAATATGTTATACTATTATTAAAAGGAAGGGGGCTATGAATGATAAAATATGAAGAAATGAAATATGGAATTACATAACTTCATATAGTCTTTTTTTTTATCTTTGAGATGATCACCCCATGCCTAGAAATCATTTAATTTTGATTTCTTTCTATTCTACTTGATGCTGCAAATAATAATCCTCAGCCTAAATTCTAGAGAATGCATTAGAAATGGTGTCCCTTCAACAAACTACATAAAGTTTTACTTTTTTTGAATGTGTTATATCAAATTGGATCAAATGACTTGTTAGGTCAATAATAATTTCTTTGTTAAAATTTGATGATGTCAAGACTTTGGTCCTTGTTATTTTCATCACCTAAATTTTCAAAAAACATACCCTTTAAATTCTTTTTCCTTTCCAGCATAAGTGAACCCCAATTAGTGGAAGCAACAATTATGCATACCCTTAATAGAAGAGAAAGAGAAGGGATGTGGAGTATGCAAATGAACCCTTAATAGAAGAGAGAGAAGGGATGTGAAGTATACAAAGGAACCCTTAATAGAAATGAGTGGAAGAATGTGGAGTATGCAAAGAAATGGAATGGATTTAATACATATGATTTATGGAAGTTTAAAGACAAACTAACTAGTTCTAGGTTTAGAAAGCTAGAAAGGATTGGCTAGTAATTCTTGTAGGATCAGGCTGAGTAAGACCAACTTGGCTGTCATTCTGGTCTTGAAAAGAACCTCTGAGATTCTTAAGCTAGGTACTTCATGCGATAGCAAGTGCATGTCTAAGATGTTAATGGAATTAGTGACATTATTTAGCATCCAAGTATTGCATATCATATGTTTGGGTCTAGAAAATTTTAGATTTGCTTATTAACTTTCCTCATTGACATAGTTCTTAATGAGCTTCTTCTTGTCCTAGTGGCATCATATGCTAGAGTTTACATAGATGTCTTTCTACTTCTTATCTATTGGTATATTGTTGTAAGTATTTTTTTAGTTAATGTGATTTATTCAAAAAATAATAAAATAGAAGGATGGAAAATTGAAGAGAAATGTGTTAATTGAACCTTAGTTATGTGTAGGCAACAACACCGAATCACTTATTGATTAAGTACTCATGATGTGTGTATCACTGTGCATTTAAGATTTAATAAACTTATCTGTTTGTGGTTCATGAGTGCATTGCACATTATATATATAACAGGTTTCAATAACATTCTCTCAATTTATTTCTAATACTAGTAATTACTTGGGAATCTCATTATAACTTGAATGATGTCTACCTAGATATTGCAATTGCATTACATTTTAGATCAATATTAAAGCTTTGGACTCTATCAATTCAAGATCCACTTAATCCACTAACCTCAATGGGAACTCTTTATATGTGTGAACATTGTGTTATTAATCTTCATTTCTACTCTTTCTATGTAAATTTGTGCAAACAGATTGGGAGGGTAGTTATTTCCCACTAACACTTCATTTCAATAAAGATTACCTTAGCAAGCTTCAAAATGTAAATTTCCACAAGGTTTATTCCACCTTAATGTCTACTCATCTGGAACTATTTGCCTATCCATTCTTAACAAGGATAGTGTAAGTACATCCTCCTGAATCCTAGTAAATGCCCAACAATTTGAACATTTATATTTAATTAGTTTATATTACATGATTTATAAACTTATGGGGAAATGGCTACTTTGGAATATTTGTTGCTTGTAAGGGTGGAGACCAGTGATAATTATGAACCAAATTCTTGTGGGCATCCAAGATTTACTTGACTCACTAAGTCCTATTCATCCTATCCATCTCTTCATCAAGGTACTTAACTAAAAATCACCTTCTATTAGAAAGTCTATAATGTTTCTTTAAAAGTAAAAGAATGATTGATTTAATTAAATCAAGGCAAACTAGGTTTGAGTTTAGTGATATACTAGTCAAATTGTATGTATATGCATTTCTCTTGTTTGAATAATTTTTAATTTGATTGCTGACAATAATGTCAAATAATGGGCATGATATGAATGTAAGACATGCATGATATGTTTGCTACTAATTGTTGACAATAAAGTTTATAAAAGGCCTGTTTGTTTGATTATAGAAAGGCTAGACTAGAGTAGGAAACACAACATATTAAAAATTTAAAAACATAAGCTCCAAAGCTTATATTGAATATAGGAAATAAATTTTTACTTGGCAGCACAACAATCTAATGATGATTGTTGTTGGTAGGCCTCTTAGTAGACATCCACCATTAATTGGAGGGGCTCCATATTTTACATACTTTGCCTCAAAGACAAGAGTCTATCATCCATAGCAAAAAAGAATAGTTCCAATATCTCCCTCGTGCTTGTTACCTTTCTCAAACACTATTGTTTAATAATTATTTTAATTACTTAATAATTAGTTTTATTCATTTAATTTACTTACTAATTATTTAATGATTATTAAACAAGTATTTATTAATTATTTAATAATTATTTTAATTACTTAATAATTAATTTTATTTATTTAATTTACTTAATTATTATTTATGAATTATTTAATAATTATTTTAATTACTTAATAACTATTTTTATTTAAATAAATTGCATAATAATTATTCATTAATTATTTTGATTAATTAATAATTATTTTTATTTAACGATTTATTACGCTTGACTCAAAAATAATTTTCAACTAAATACACTAAGTGAGTATGGCATGAAGAATGCAATATACCTGAAACACCTTTTAGTGGTAATGTACCTGAAACATCTTTTAGTAGAACACATATGATATAAAGTCCTTAAAATATAGGTCTCCAAAACCCTATCAAAGACATGATCAATGATGCATTTAGATTTGGTAGTCTATATGATGACAATGAACCTAACTCATCTTATAAAGTTGCAAGTGATAATGATAAGGTGCTGGATAAAAGGATGGATAAAGCTTTTATTGAGTTTTATGAATTACTTAACATTGGAAATCAAAAACTTTATAAAGGGTACATAAAGTACTCCAAATTATCATTTCTAATAAAATTGTATCACATGAAGTACTTATATGGCATGACTGATATAGCTATGACAATAATCTTGGAATTGTTGAAAGATGCCTTTGAGCATGGCAAGATTCCTAGTTCATTATATAAGGCTAAGAAAACCATCACCAAACCTGGGCTCAATTACATTAAAATACATGCTTGGCTAAATGATTGCATGTTGTATTGGGGCATGATCAGAATAAAGAAACATGTAAGAGATGTCACATATGTAGATTGAAGGAAAGAGCTATAAATAGGAAAAAGAAACAACCCACAATAGTTTTATTCTACTTTTTACTTAAATAAAGGTTACAAAGGTTATTTATGTCTACTAAGATGACTAAGCATATGAAGTGGCATGTAACTAGGAATTGTAATAATGGCTTGATGAGGCATCTAAGAGACTCTAAAGTATGGAAGAAATTTGACTCAACTCACCTTGAATTTTCTTCAAATCCTCGAAGCATTTGCTTAGGTCTAGCTAGTGATGGTTTCAATCCTTTTAGAACCATGAGTATAAATTATAACATTTGGCCTATAATTTTGATACCATATAATTTGCCTCCCCATATGTGTATGAAGCCAACCTCATTCTGTCAATGATCATTTCGGGTAAATGCATGCTAGGAAATGACATAGATGCCTATTGCAACCTCTTTTGAAAGAGTTAGAAAAGTTATGAATGGAAGGTGTGGATACTTGTAATGTTTTTGTTAGTGAATAGGTTAATTAAATGATAAGCCTAGGATTAGATAATTGATAAGCCAAGGTAGAACACGTGATAAGCTTAGATAGGTCAATAAATTATAGACCTATCAAGGCTCTATTTTAATCCTACTTAATGTACATATCTTCAATATAAATACATATGTCTAGCTCATTGTTGAGCATGGCTTCATAACATCTTCTTTCTCTTAACATGGTATTAAGAGCCTTCTAAACCTTAGATGTTTTCTCACTTCCAAACCTAACTAAACAAAAATCATTCTTTCTCTTTGTTCTTTTCCTTTTTTCTTTTTTTAATGTTGTAAGTCACAACAATGTCTATTTGGTAGCAATTTTTGGATTGCATGTTTGGCAAAAAGTATACAGTGTTTGGATATAATGTTTGTAGTGATTGGTAGTGATCAATTTTGGTAAAAAAATTGGATCTAGCTAGAAGTGCGTGCATAAGAGTTTAGATCAGTTCAGAAGGATTCTGAGTGCATAAAGCAAAAAAAATAAATAAATCTGGGTTGATAAGGCAGTAGATTAGCAAATGGTAGATCTCCTTGGGTGGCACATGTAACACACGTGCTATGTTCTAAATGGCACATGAGGACCATGTGCAGAGAACTTCGATGGCACATGGGGGCTTGAGGCACTTTCTAGCAACACGCTTCCTTTTGCAACTTCTTCAGCAATTGGTACACCTTTCTGTGTGGTCAGATCTTTGGTTTAGAAAGTCTTGTTATAGTTTCTTTATTTTTTTTAGCAATTCTGGTGCTATTTTTTTAGGTTTTTTCCTTGAAAAATTGATAACAATTGACCCCACTCTTGATCTGATTATCAGAAGTAAAAATCTGACCTCTGTGGATGAAGAAAAATTAGAATGCAAAATCCTTTTTTCAGATTTGATCTTAACATCTGTTAGAAATACTGACCAGAAATTGGATACAGAAAATAGACAGTATCTTGCTTGGAGAAGAATTGTTGAATATTTCTTTGAGGGTATTGAAAAGGTAGATCACCTTACTTCAGATCCTCCTACAGACAGCACTAAAGTTAAACGGATAGTGAAAGACTGATGTTTGTTTGTCCTCTTGTTTAATAACTTGGCAAGTGAAGTCAAGGATAATACTGTTCATTGCAAAACAATCAAAGACCTGTGAACTTTCATCGAGAAGCTGTGCTCAAGAAAAGATAATCTACATTAGATATACAATTTATTCTATCCTTGTTTTATTCCAATGGAAAAGGTAAAAATATTTCACAAATATATTTTGATATTAATCATATTTTTGAATAGTAAAATGTTCTTATTCCTATCACTATGGATATTAAGGCGATACAGACTCAACGAGAACAATTGAGAGCTCTATGTTTTCTGATAGCTATACCCCTTGAACTTAACACTGATCATCAACAAATCTTGACCAGTTCTGAACTATTCATGTGGGTAAATGCATTTTATTGTATTCTTCAAAATGTCAGAAATGTGCTTTCTTAATCTACAACTCCTAGTAAGTTATCTACATTGATTGAATCTGGTACTAGAAAGGGTTACAGTAGTAGTAGATGAGGAAGAGGAAGGGGCATGATTTCAATAATGCCTACATCTATCATTATTGTAAAGAATTTGGTCGTATAAGAGAAATTGTCCCAAGTTAAAAAATGCACCACCTCGATTTGCATAAACTACAACTAGTACTCCTGCACTAGAGTTTGAGCCTACTAGTGGAATAATCATATTAAAGAGGAGTATGCTCAATATCTTTAACTCCAAGCCTCTTAACAATCATCACTCATCTAGTCTACTGTCACTATGGTTCAGACAGGTAATCCTACTACGTGTCTCTCTAGTTCCAATATTGGATGGGTCATTAAATTAGGTGCTACAGATCATATGATAGACAATACAGGTATCTTGTCTTCTTTTCATAACTCCTCTACCTCTCATGTTACTTCAGCTAATAGGTCTACTACTTTTATTGTTGGAAGTGGTACAGTTAATGTTGTACCTAATATTTCTTTATCCAATGTTTTATGTCTTTCCAAGTTCCCATTCAATTTACTTTCTATCAATGTTTTATGTGTTCTTAAGAATCTTTTGACTAAAAAGATTTTTTATGGGAGATATGAATCTGATGGGTTGTACGTGCTTGATGAAAAAGTTCCTTAACCAATTGTTGCATCTGATATCCTCACTCCACATCAGTTACATTGTTCCTTGGGTCATCCTTGCTTGGCATCTTTAAAAAATTGTATCCTAGTTTGAGTTCTATTTCTACTTTGAATTGTGAGTCATGTCAATTTGCTAAATAGTATCATTAGTCTTATATTCCTTGAGTCAATAAATAGGTTACATCCTCTTTTGAGTTAGTACATTCAGATGTTTGGGGTCCTTGTCCTATTATTTCCATATTTGGTTATCATTATTTGGTGACTTTTGTTAATGACTATTTGAAAGTTACTTTGCTTTATTTGAAGAAAAACCAATCAGAATTGTTTGATATTTTTTATGCCTTTCATCTTAAAATTAAAAATCAGTCCTAAATACCTATATTTAACTTTCAAAATGATAATGCTAAAGAATATTTTTTAGTAAATTTTTCTTCTTATTTGTCACAGTATAATATAACTCATCAGTTATCTTACGCAGTTACTCCATAACAAAATGGAGTAACTAAAACAAAAAATTGTCACCTATTAGAGGTTGCTCATGCTCCCTTGTTTCAAATGAAAGTGCTAAGATGTTCTAAGCAAATGTGGTTACTATAGCCTATTTTTGATTAATCATATGCCATCTTCAATTCTTGATGGTCAGGTACTTTATTCTCTTTTATTTCCTTCTCAGACATTATTTCCTCTCAGTCCACGTGTATTTGGCTGCACATATTTTGCTCAAGATCATCATCCTTAAATGTCTAAGTTAGATCTTCAATATTTGAAATATGTCTTTCTTGGATACTTTTGAACTCAAAAAGGGTATCAATATTATTCCCCTAAATTAGGTGGTTATATTGTTTCTTCTTATGTTAATTTCTTTAAGTCCACTCTATTTTTTGGATCTTCTGAGTCTTCTTGCTCATTGTTAGATTCTGAATCTGTTGATGAACATTTCCTTGTGTATTCCACTGTTCAGGATTCTCAGGCCTCTTCCATTAAATCTTGGATTCCTCATCTTATTAAGTAGGTTTACTCTTGTAAATTTTAGGTACCAAATGTAGTTTGTCCTTTACCATTACTGGGACATCAAATGTAGTGCCTGTTACAAACATCCTATTTATTTCATCTCCTCGCTGGCTTCTTTCTCACAAGATTTGCTTCCTGCATCCTCTAATGTTGATTTGCCTATTACTTAACTAAAAGGTGTTCATAGTTGCACTCAGAAAGGTACCCATAATCATCCTTATCTGATTTCTACCTTTGTGTCTTACTCATCTTTACATGTCTCTTCACAATCCTTTATTACCTCATTAGATTCTATTACTGTTAGTATTAGAAGCACTTTCTCATAATGGATGGTATGCTATTATGTAGGAAGAAATGATGGCTCTTGAGGCTAATTAGACTTGAGATATTATGCCTTTACCATATGGTAAGGAACCTATTAAGTGTAAATGGGTGTTTACTAGGTTCTTCATCAGCTTGATAAAAAAAATGCTTTTCCTCATAGTGATCTACTTGAGGAAGTGTATATCAAGCAACCATCTGCTTTTGTTATTTAGAGGAAGTATGAAAAAGATAAAATGTGCCAGTTAAAAAAGTCTTTGCATGGATTAAAATAGTCCCCTTGGGCCTAGTTTGGAAATTTTATATGGTCATGGAATTTGGGATGCAAAAAAGTGATCATGATCATTCTATTTTCTATAAATAATCAGATTCTTGTTGTATTCTTTTGGTTGTCTATATGGATGATATTGTGATTACAAACAGTGATAGTTTAGGCATTTCAAAATTGAAGATTTTTCTTTAAACTAAATTTTAGACTAAGGACCTCTAAGCACTTTGGTACTTCTAAGGTATTGAAATTGCTTGAAATAAGCAAGGAATTTTCTTGTCATAGAGAAAATACGTGCTTGATTTTTTGAATGAAATATGTTTGGTTGGGATCAAACCATGTAATACCTTTATGATTCTAAATTTTAAGCTTGGATTAGAAGACAAAGAACTACTAGAAGACCTAAAACAATACAAATGGTTAGTGGGGAAATTGAATTATCTTACTATCAATAGGCCTGACATTTCTTTTCTAATAAATGTAGTAAGGCAATTCATGAATTCTCCAAGAACCTTTCATTGGGATGCAATTATTCACATTTTAAAATATCTAAAAAAGGCACCGAGGCATAGAATCTTGTACCAAAATCATAGTCATTGTAAAGTAGAAGGCTTTTCTGATGCAGACTAGGCAGGATGTCCTATGGATTGAAGATTTACTTCAAGATATTGTATGTTTGTTGATGAAAATCTTGTGTCTTGGAAACATAAGAAACAAGTTATTGTATCTCAGTCAAGTACAGAATCTAGATATCAGGCCATGGCTCATGTTTCATTTAAGTTTATATGGATCTTTTACCTTCTTCATCAACTTGGGATGAAGTCCTCTAGAACTATGCAATTATGGTGTGATAATAAAAGCTGCCACTCATATTGCTACAAATCTAGTCTTTCATGAGCGAAAAAAGTATATAGAGGTTGATTATCATTTTGTTAGGCAGAAACTCTAGGAAGGAATTATTTATCTTAGACATGTTAGAACTGGGGATCAACTTACTAATTTATTTACTAAGGTACTTCCTAGGAAACGATTGAAGATATTTGTAACAAGTTAGGCATGTTTGGTATCTACGTTCCAACTTGAGGGGGAGTGTTAGTGAATAGGTTAGTTAAGTGATAAACCTAGGATTAGATAAGTGATAAGCCTTGATAGGTTAATAAGTTACAAACTTATTAGGACTCTATTTTAATCCTACTTGATGTACATATCTTCATTATAAATACATATGTCTAGCTCATTGTTAAGTACGGCTTCATAATATCTTCTCTCACTTAATAATTTCAATGCATGAAATGTTCAAAATGTGAGCAATACTAATGTGGACAATTAGTGATCTCCCAAGGCTTGGTACCTTGTCTGACTGGAACACACACACTGGATTAGCTTACCTAACTTTTAACTTCGATGTAGCTCCACTACGTTTGCCTCATAGTAGAAAATGGTGTTTGGGGGGGTATCGTCATTTTCTTGGAATGAATCATATATCTCAATTGATGTGGCTTCATTTTGATGGGACTCAAAAATTTAGAAACCCTCCAAAATCATTGTTAGACACAAAAATCTTCAAACAAGTAAAGAACATTAATGTTATATTTAAAAAGTCAGTAGAAAGGGATGCTAAAGGGAAATGAACTTGTGTAAATAATAATGAAGTGGACTCCTAATAATGGAAGAAGTCTATATTCTTCCAACTTCCATATTAGGAGACTAACATGTTACATTACAATCTTGATGTCATGCATATAGAAAAAAAAATGTTTGTGATAATATCACTTACACTTTACTGAATGAAAATAGGAGGATAAAAAACCATCTTGATGCTTGAAAGACCTTTAGGTAATGGGCATAAGAAGGGATTTATGGCTTAACGATAAAGGAAAATACCAACCATGTCTATTTTCAATGACAACCACAGTGAAGGATATATTCTTTAAAAGTTTGAAGAATATGAAGATGCTTAATTGGTACTTAAGCAACATTTCCAAGTGTATTGATTTAAAACAATGTAAGTTGTTTGAGTTGAAAAGTCATAATTGCCATGTACTTATAGAGCAATTACTATCCATTATGTCACGGACCGGCAAGCTCGAATGTCGGGACATGTAGCGCTTAGACTCTTTGAGTAGCACTACTCAACTAGTACTTGAGAATAAGCCAGTCAACCGGTTAATACACCACGCAAGCTTTCGAAATTGATGGGCCAAACATATAAGCATTCCACAAATGGGGCAACCATAAAGCAAGTAAGCACAACATTTAAGCAACCAAGGCACATAGA
>JANHAO010014535.1:0-15295 GCA_026873985.1 Saraca asoca
TTTATATCTAAATGCACAGAATGTATAGTCTAGGATGCATTAGAACTCAATCAAATTGGTCTAGGGCACCCATCCAGACTAACATGATAAACAATAAAACGGTCCTTTAGGAAACTCTTTTTAGGACAAATATAGAAGGTGATAAAGCTATGTGTGTTAATTGGTCACCATGTTAAATGGATCCTATAATAGTATATCGAAAACATAGATAACGTCTGCCCAAGAAGGAAGAAGCCGGAAAGGTAGTTAGGTGATTAGTGCCATACTACCTTCTTGATGGATGACTTTATAAAAGAGCGTTCTCCTTATCGATCCTAAGATATCCCCACAATGATGAAACAAACTACATCCTTCAAGAACTCTATAAGGGAATTTGCAACAACCATATCTCCACAACTACCTTCGCCTGGAAGGCAATCCTTAAAGAATATTTTTGTTCAACTACTAAAAAGGACACCAAGGAATATGCATGAGAATGCTCAAAATGTCAAATGTTCGCTAAAGTAAGTCACTGCCCACTTATCAAACTTCACCCAATCATATTAACCTAGCCTTTTTACATATGGTAGAATGATTTCATTAGACCATTCCTCTCTATGAGCTAGCTAAAGTTCTTAATTGTCACTATTGATTACTTCTCCAAGTGAATAAATATGGAAACTCAAACAATGGTTATTGCTAAAAATACTAAAAATTTGTTTGAAAATTTGTTGTATACAGGTTTGGCATGCTAAACACCTTGATCTTTAACAATGGCACCTAGTTTATGAGTATGGCCTTTGCCAAGTTCTACCAAAACCTTAACATCGTGTAGAAGTGCAACTCTGTGGAACATCCACAAATAAACTGCCAAGTTGAACTAGCCAATTAAATCATCCTTAAGGAATTGAAGAAACACCTGGAAAACTCTAAAGGAAGATGCATTGAAGAGCTTCACAATGTCCTATAGATGTATGGAACAACTCCATAAAGGACTATAAGATATACTCCATTCATTATAACCTATGGTCATGATGCCCTCATCCCGATTGAAGAACCTGGTGTCAGCCTCTTAAAATACTACATGCTTGGAATGATGAAAGAATGAAAATGGAGATTGATATGATAGAGGAGGATTAGGAGATTGCACACATTACAGTCAAATGTAGAAGGTGAAAATGGCTTGTTTCCATGAATGAAGAGCCAAAAAAATAGAGTTTGAAGTAGAGGCTTTGGTGTTATGAAAAGCGAATAGGCCAAAGAGCAAAAAGTGAAGAAAAAAAGCTAGCAGTCAATTGGGAAGGACCTTTCTATGTCAAATAATCAATGAACAATGGAGTTTATCACTTCTAAACAATTGAAGGAAATGACATACCCCGTACTTGGAATGCAACACACCTACGAAATTATTTTGTCACCCTGTGAGCAATTATGATCTTATTTTAGTAATAGTCTTTAAAATTCAATCAAGTGTAACAATTCACACATGAAATAGAAGCTTAGATTCACCAAATTTATTTTATTTTCTTTATACAAATCTTCTAGATTTCCTTCACTCATCATAACTATAACAAGAGCTATGTAATTCCACAAGATCACCTTGTGCTTGTGGTGTTAAACTTTTTCAAGCTTAGTAGTCAATTCCATAGGTTAGCCCTGCACCTATGGTGCCTTATTTTTCAACATGATAAACAATTCCACAAGGACATCCCACACCTATGGTGTTGTGCTCTTCAACTTAGTAATAAAAAGGTTAGCCTCGTGTTTATAGTGTTAAGCTTTTCAGCTTAGTTAATGATATACAGAGGCTTTTAGAGCTTTTCACCAATACAAGTTAGTGATACGTAGAGGCCTTTAGAGCTTTTCACCAATACTAGATAGTGATACATGGAGACCTTTGGAGCCCTTAGCCAATACAAGTTAGTGATATACAGAGGCCTTTGGAGCCTTTTGCCTATACAAATTAGTGATATACAGAGACTTTTGGAACCTTTCATCCATATAAGTTAGTAGTAATATATAGAGGCCTTTGTAGGTTTTCATAAAAAAAATATATAAGTCTACAGAGAAAATTAGTAAAGCAAGAAAATAACTCAAGCACACAAACAATTAAGCAAAGCATCCAGGGTGTAAAGGCTATCAAACAAGCATAACAAAATAAGCAAAATATCCTGGGCTTAGCCTAAATTCCAAAGTTCCTAAAAGCTATTACAAAGACACTTTCTTGCATTTTAGGAGCCTTCATGATTAGCTTGGCAAATGAGGGAGTGCACATCAACATAAGGATTAAACAAGTTCATAATGCTAATGTCTAAGTCACCATCATCGCTAGAGTCTTCAACATTATTAGTATTTACAGCATCACCCATCTTAGCAACTTCCTCAACATAGATCACTATATGATCCCTATCCTTGTATCACCATCCTTATCTCTAGTATCAATATTCTCCACATTGCTACCATCACTGTCTCTACCTTTGCTCGAACCATGATCATTAGGATCGGCCCTTTAATTAACATCTTTATCGCCATTATTACCATCACCTATATTCACCCTAACTTCATCTAAGGTAAGAGTTCCTGGCACAAGACAAAGGCGGGGCTTATCTAGATCTTTATACACGTCTTCTAGTGCATCCACCTTGAGCATGCCCAAATAATCATCATACCAGTTGATCTTTGAGAGGCTAAGAATGACATTGGGATTATCACACTTTAATCTAGTTTACAATGTTGTTTCAGGGGCCATGATAATTCCTCAATTTGTTTGCCTTTAACTTCTCATATTCAATTTTTCAATCATTGCCCTTCTATCTTATGAATGCCAACTCCTCTTTTATTTTAGCTAGCTCTCATTCAAGCATGGCCGACCTACCCTAAGCTTCGATCCTTTTGTTGTTTGCCTTTTATCATTGCTCTGTTAGCAAAGGTGATTTGAGCATCTAGGATATTCATCTTCTAGTTTAGCTCCCCGAACTCCTTTTCTATGTTGGAAAAGTTAAAAATGGCTTAATCTTATTCTCTCATCGTCATATATCTCTTGGTAGCAGTCTTCTTAAGATCCTTGACCCTCTTTTTCAAAAGTTTATTTTTCTCATCAATGGTGCACTTCAACTTCCTCCTCTTCTCCTAAAACCATCCCAATGCCGCTAGATGCTCTATAGTGGACCCTACCAAATGCCCCACTTCATCGAGTACCGGTATGCCTTTTTCAAAACCTTGTCCATATGACCGTCTATGCCCAGTTGATGCCACGAAGGGTAAGAGCTCAGCAAAACACCATAGCCTTCCTAGGACTTTGCATATGGGACTCCACATGGCAAAATTATGACAGGGGGACTTTGTTATTGATTATCAAAATGATCTCAAATCTGGAAAGACCTCCAAAAGCCGCCATCCTTAGACTTTTGTTGCTTATTCTCATTTTGATTCCCCATTCTTTTCTCATCTAGTCTCGTCTATCATTGCCCCGAACCATAGGAGTTATAAGAATCACTGTTCGAACAATGAGTCTTACATCATCACCCTTATTGTTGAGGCAGTGATCACCTTTACCATCGTCACCTTACCTAGAACGACTAGATCAATAGTCACTACAAGAGCTATAGGAGTGATGCTAGCTACTACCCAAATGATGACCATTCTTAGAAGTGCTATGTCGAGATGGAAGCGATATGTTCATCCCACCAAAAGAACAGTGATCAGGAAAACAAGTATGTTCATAATTATTCTTTTATAAACACCTACACAAAACACAAATGATCAACACCATAATATCAACAAAGAAGGGAGCTAACACAAGAGGTAAGAAACCTAAAAGAGTGTCACTCGTGAAGTCATAGTTGTTCTCTTGACTCACTACCAAAATAGCAAGAACCGTATCTCGGGGTCTCCCTATTAGCATGCTCACCAATATGTATGAATATGAGACTTTGGATCAACTTCTGCCACTTCATTGGAAAATGAAAATGGCCATTGGGGTTCAACCAACAAAGGAGATACGAAGGGTCCTGTGTCGCCTCCACCTTGAAGAATTTGTACTTCTTTATTTTGGCATTAGAAAACACTTTAGTCACCATCTTAAGACCCTTATTAGCACCCCACAAAGGACATGCCTAAAAATGTATCATCTTGTTGTAAATCCCCCAGCTATAGAAAAAGTAAAAAGCCTCTAGATTCAAGTGCCTTCTCACCAAAAAGAAAATTGCTTAGGCCACCTTTATTATAAGCCAAGCATTGTAAGTAAGTTGAAAGAGGGCAATACCCATCATCTCATTAACTCCCTCTCGAACTGGGTAAATGGTAGGATCGCTTGCAGCTTTGAAATATATGCAACCAAGTACATAAAAAAAGAAGTACGATAGCTATAAAGCCATCATTGTGTGAAGGGCACATAAACCTAGTTGCCCCTCATATCAAGTCCCCTTATAAATTGCCTTTTTAAATTATGACAAATCAGATTAGTGCATCATGGTGAAACTTAGACGTTGCTTCCTTATGGCACTATCCACAAACCCTAGCCTACAAGAATTATCCTTAAGATCGCTGCTAGCTCAACCCCATTTGCATCTTGAGGCAAAATACCTTAAGGAATCATGGATGAATGAACACACTAAGGGTGCCCACCATGAAGGTTTCCTTCACTTTCCATTCATTAAGCCATCCCATCATTATTGCCTGAATGAACATAGAACATCCACAAGTTTGAAGGAGAGGAAAAAGATGTTTCAGCCTCTTTATCATTGCAGGAAATCAGTCTAAGTCCACTTGATTATTCTTAGTGGCACTTGGAAGGTCACTGAATTAGAGTCATTTGAAATTAAAATCATCCCCTTAGCACTTATCCTTTAAATGAACACAGATATTGTCGAAATAGCCTCAATGCTAAGAAAATCTCTTTCATCACTCTCAAAAGATGCCAAGAGCACTTAACCTACACAAACAACAAACCAACTAGAAAAGCAAGAAAGCAATCATACTTAAAAAAACAACTTGAAAACATAAAGATAGGGGAGCAATTGCAAAACAATAATGGAGCAACATCATCAAGGCATAAGCAACTGAAACAAATGCAGGGAGCAGTTTAAAGGATGCAAAAAAGAAAGAAATAGATGACCAGCTTATCACAGCCACATATAAAGCTAAAAAGAAGCAGAAGACCACTATAGAAGAACTAGCAAACCTCAAGATAGAGAATCGTAAATGCCATGTAGTTATAAAGAAGGCTATGACTCAAGCTTTGTTTCACTCTCAAACACACTTGACAATTTGGAATAAATGAAGTAAGGAAGAAAGGAAAAGAAAGCTAAACTTATATCCCTATTACAATCCAATAGATGAGATTAACCCAACATAAGCCATTGTGAAGCAACGGCTCAGATCAAGAGATATTGAAAAGTTTGCAGTGATGATGTACTTCAGAAAATGTAGGACATTTATTGCATAAAGCCATCAGTCATGCAAAAGCCACAAAGTAATTGCCACCTCATGTTAGCAAGGAAGAACAAACGACATGACCCCTCATGAAGCCCGAAGGGTGAGGGGACAAATGATATTATCCAAAATTCCATTAACTTTCTCATTGCCTTGAACTCTCACCATTGCCACCAATCCTACCATACAACACCACAAGCACCTTCTCCGTGACATACCACCATCGCTTTATGCCATCGCCCCAATTAAGTGCATCATTTGGGTAACTGTATCATCTACCCTAATTCGTACTAATAATGTGATACTCTGACACTAGTGCAATAGAAACCACTACCATCACCAGACGTGCAAATAGTATTATGCCTCCCATCATGTTATCATTTCGTACAACCACCAACTATGTAGCCTTATTCAGATTCCTTGATCATTCTACCCTTATTTGCATGGTTATATAAAATTATTAGGTATGTGTTCAAAACTCTAAAACATATATTATAAATTCTTTTGCCTACACCTTATCGAATGAAGTATCAGAGAGTCTTAGCAACCTTTGATCATTGTTATAGGTGTTAATTACTTATACAAGTCACTAACACCACCCTATTAATAGGATCTAATAAAAAATTGAATAAAACTATAAAAAATAATAGAATAATTTAACCAAATTTTAATAGTCATCGGGGGAAGGGAGTTTGCAAAAGGTCATAGCATTAAGCTCTTATGCCACCGTTATATAAAAATAATTACCAATCATACATGTGTTATTATAACTTTTTTTATCGATTAATGAGACTAAAGAAGCAATGAAAAATATAATATATAATAGAGTTTAAATTTAGAATGTTGTACTACCACTTTTCTTAATGACACAACTTTTTTAATATAAAAATTTTATATTGACTAAATCATTCTTCAATGAAATCAGTTAAAAATCATGATTCATGAATAACAAGTCTTATTTTATTCTTTTAAAAAAAAAATATGCTTCAAAGTATTCTATAATATTTCAAATGGCCTACTTTATTATCAAATTATATTAACAAACTAAATTATGTTAGTTAAACAAAAATATGATAAGTTATCAACAAATAAAAAATAAAAAATATGATCAAATAAATAAAATTAAGCTAGGTAGCTTGACAGTCAGATAAATTCATTAATGAAAGCTTTACAACATGATCTACGTTGCACTACAGCAAGCCAGAGGGGTCTAATAAATGGTAATGGCTCCCTCTTCCAAGAATAAAAAAAATAATAAAATAAAAAACCCCTTCAGTTCCTAAAACAATATTGAAAAATCAGGTACTACTACTTTCTATGTTTGACAAGTAAACTACCTCCTGTATTTTAAGATCCAACTCAACCATCATTTGAAAAAACTGACTTGTCCCAAGCAATAATACATAGTATTTCAGTATTACAGCGGTACTATAAGTTACTTTGTCTCTCCATCTCACTCACCGTCAATCTCTCTCTTTCCCTCTCATGAACCTTCCCAGGCAATTCCAAGGCTTCCTACCAAGCCCCAAGTTTACGACCCAACCTGTAGGCCAGAATCTTAAAAAGTTCATTCTTATTCTTCAATTCCTTACAGCTACTGCATCACTGGTGACTAGACAAATAGATCTTCATTGCAGGCAACTTGATATAGCATCAAAGGCTGATAAGAAAAGCAGGCTCCATAAATGGGGCAACTGCAAGACCTATATTGGGCAGTGGAGATTGCAGATCATCAGGGTCAGTGAAAATGGGAACTTGGTATTGTATAGGATATATAGGACAGATTGCCAGATGACAAGATCGAAAGATAAATAACCAATGTATCATCAACAGGTGACTGCAAGATCCATATTGTCCGGCTGAGATTGCAGATTGTCAGGTTTGGTGGCCAAAGGACTTTTCTGGAAATTGTTTCTTAGCTGTCCACAAGCTGCATTTGCATCCAGTCCTCTTGTTTGTCGCACGCTGACAGTAATTTTAGAGGCCTCTAAAGCAGCAGCAAATGCCGTCACCTGTTAAATTAATAGATCATTTGTTAACCAAAAACAAAAAAAAAACCAAAAGGGCATAAGATATAAGTCATTATACCGCTTTCTTGTAAGGCCGCTTATAATCAGATTCTTCTATTGGATTAAAAGGTATCAGGTTCACATGGTAACTATGGCCCCACTTATGGAGCAGTTCAGCAAGTTCTTTTGCATGATCTACTGTGTCATTCACTCCAGCTGCTCAAATATAATGGCAAGGAAATGCCATTTATATTAATATAAAATTTATAAATATCATCAACCTTTTACTTAGAAGGAGAAAAAGTGTTCAAGTTCAAGTTGAACCTCTGTACCTAAAAGTGCATATTCAAAAGAAATTCTTCTATTGGTTTCAAGGAAGTATTCCCTGCAGTCTTTCATAAGTGCATCCATTGGGTAGGATTTTGCACTTGGAACTATTGTCTCTCTAAGTTTCTGGTTAGGAGCATGCAAGCTGATGCAAGAAACAATCATCAAAATTATATACCAGGAAGAAAACCATATACATACATTCATTTGTGAGAAGCAAAATATACTACGGACAAATCTTATATCAGAGTATACCATAGCCTTTTTCAAAAGAAAAAAAGGGAAAAGGACAAATGATAAAAAGAGAACATCATATCTCTGCAGATTTATATCACAAATTCACTCAAACATTTGCGGTCAAATAACTCAAACAAATGGTCAACTAAAATTTCATTTCTATTTAAAGATAAGTACCTCACAGCTAATGTAGACTGAAGCTTGTGAGAAGCCAGCCTCTTTATCGTATTTGGAACCCCTACGGTGGAAATAGTGATCATTCTTTGCCCAATTTGCACATCCTGGTACATACATACACCCACATGAAAATGGTCTCATGCAAAACCTACTATTTATTTTTTACCACAATATGAAAATTTATCCAAAGCAAACTAAAATTGAGCCATTGTTGTACACATAACTTACAATACAAGATATGCAAGGTCACACAAAACTGTAATGTTCATTTTACCACCAACTGCACTAAAAAACCAAAACTGCTAAGTGTTAATCCCTGGAAAACCCAGTCTAAAGGATGTGGATTGAATTTGACTTACAAATATAACAGCCAATAGAACGCTAAAATGTAACTTAGTTTCTATTTCTCATCTACAATAGTAAAGTGATGTTCCCAGCCACAAATATTCTCTAAAATGCTCTTTATGAGAAAGTAAAGAGTAACTGTGTTGTGAGAAAAATTTGTCTCTGCTATTGGCCACATGTGGTTCTGTTGTTCACTTTCATTTAATTGTTTTTGTAGATAAGATTTCTTGAAGTTTTTGAATGTGTGGGATGGCGTTCATTTTCTTCCTTTTATCTTATGCTGATGATGCATAAGATAATTTTGATTTTATATATACATAGCTTGCACGTGCCTCTACCAAAGTTACATGCAAGCTTGAATTCGCTTGCAAATAATTGTCTATAAAAATTCCTAACAGAATATTGGAAATCTGTAATTTTGCATCCACACCCAACCTTGCAAGAAAATATGCTAGATTTTCTTGCAAGATTTTATGTATACAAAGCATGCACGTGCCTCTACCAAAGATACATGCAAACTTGAATTTGCTGGCAAATAAATGTCTACAAAAATTCCAAACAGAATATTGGAAATCTGCAATTTTGCATCTGCAGCCAATCTTGCAAGAAAATATGCTATATCGTGTAAATCACTTAATCCAAAAGCTGATACACCCAATCAGCGGTAGACACACACAGGGTTTTATAAATAGAGAAACCACAAAAGTTTGATAAGTGACCACCCCATGGTTCACATGACTGGAAATAACAAAGAAAAGCTAGATATTACATCATAGATTCTAATGTGTCAATGTTTGACAAGGAAATAACTTCACATAACATGGTTGTTATTCACCTTATTCAAGCAAGTATGTGCTTCAAGTACTGCCTTCAGGTTTAGCATTGGCTCACCCATTCCCATGAACACTACATTACTCACCCTATGCTTGAAGACCTCTTCAATGGCCAAGACCTGTGCACGTATAATGAGTTTATAAAAACCGTGTCTCATGGTGGACAAAGACAATTACGCTTGCAAAAGCACATTAATGATCCCAAGTTCCCAACAACAAAAATGAAAATGAGCAGTGACCCAATTTTTCTTTCTTTTCTTTATTTCGTTTCCTTGGAAATGGACCCAAGTCTTTCTCACAAAACATGAAAACAATCTAACATCACACTGCTTGTAATGGACCCCCAAATGAATAAAAATGGTTGGGATGTGTCTGTAATGCAAACCTGCTCAACAATTTCATGTCTCCGAAGATTTCTTGAGAAGCCTCCTTTTCCAGTGGCACAAAATGAGCAGCGTAATGGACAACCAACCTGAAGAGCCAAATACCAGATGCCAATAAGAATATATGGATAAAACATCACCATGAAGTTTACAACAGGAAAATAATTTCCAAAACAAATATACAAATGATCCAAAAAAGAAGGAAACCTAATTGATGATTCAGAATTTAGAGAAATACCTGTGATGAGACACAGGCAGTAAGGCGAACCGAACCTTTGTCATCTTCCACTGGAATACCAACAGTTTCAATCAATCTGTTGTCTTCCAATTTTAACAACAACTGCAAAACCAGTTGCAAGTACAGTATTAAGGAAAAAAACAGGAAATATCTATAATCCCATCACCTAGAGGGACTCGATAAAGAAGCAAAAGGGAGGTGATATCATAGTTTTAAGCAATTGATCTTTTGAGACCAAAAGAACAAACTATAACTGATTGCCAATATATCAGGATATGTCAGGATATGTGTAATCAATTGAGTGATTAGGAATAAACAATTTAAGATAGATATAACCATGAAAAAATTTATAAGCTCCATCCTCCATAAAGTGAGACAACAAAAACGATATTGACCATCAAATTTAATTACGACAAAAAGTTGCATCCAATGATTTACATAAACCATGGAAAGAGCCCCACGGAATCAGAGGAAGCAGTCTTCACCTTAACAGTCCCATCAGCTGCAGTGACAGTTTGGAAGATAGGAGAGCGCCCTACCCTCCATCCAGCTTCTTGAAGCTCATTTCTGAATGCTTTAGGCACTGTAAACCAAAACTTGAATCAAAATGCAATCTCAACACAGCTAGAAAACAACAAAACAAAAACAGAAAAAAGGGGAAAGAGAAAAATACCCACATTGGCTAAAATCCTCAATTTCTCTAATCTGTCTCTTGTATATAAGATGATGAAGTTGCTTTCCTCTATAGCTTTGCTGAAAGCAATTCCAGCGAATAGTACAAAACCGAAAAATTCAAATTCCCATTTCAATTTAAGCATAAAAGCTTGAAGTGAAATAAACAAAAGATGATGTTTTTACCTGATTGAAATCAAGGGCAAGCTGTTGGAGCTCTTTCTCGGACAATCCAAGAAGAGCCTGCGACTGAGACTCAGAGTCGCGTGTGGAAGAAGGGACAGAGAGATCGCGCGTGGAAGCAGGTGCTGCGAAGGCTATAATGCAAGGTCGAAGGAGACGTTGTCGACATGAAGGATGAACCATGCGTGCAAGGGGGAAGCACTGCTGAATGAGCGCCATGGACATGGTCAGCATTACGTTTTTGCTTTTGGGTTCCGTCTGTACAGATAAGAGGTGAAGGACTACTAAACCCCTATCCCCTAAACCTCAGCAACTCCCTCGTTTCAACTAATATCTTCACTTTTTGTTAAAAAAAAATTAAATCTCTTTACATTAAAAAAATTTATAGGAGATATTGATTTTTATATTTAAATCTTTTATATAAATATTGTTCACTAATTTTTATATTCTAAAGAAGACTCCACTTTGTCAAAGTTGAAACTTGTGTCTATTGCTATTGACCAAGAAAATTGATATCAAACAATAAATCCTTGCATATTTCATTTAGTTGTGAAATACAAGTATATATATTTCTCACTATTTTTTAATTTTTAATTTTTCTTTGGGCCAAAGATATCAACAAATAAAGGAGTTGCATTAAATATTTTATTCAAATCCTCTCTAAGTGTAGAGTAAACACAATAATTTGCATAATCATACTCTTTTAATATTTCTAATTGACTTTCATGCATTAAATTTATGTTTGCACTAACATTCATAAGAAAATAATCTTATCAAATGATCAAAAAGAATTGCGATTATTATTGAAGACTAATTTAGTGTATAAATAAGAGAATTGATTTTAAGTATTATTAATTATTGGTAATTTATTTTTTGAAACAAATATTATAAAAGAATTCATTTTATGTTTAATAATATAACTGATAATTAATTTTACTAACTTATGCTATAAAAGGTGTTAGGTTCAGATTTCCTTGACACCACCATATACCAAACAAATAATAATAATTGATTATAAATTAGTATAAAGATTTTGAAAAATTGATTACATATGAGTGAAGGAATTGCTATACCAATCACATTAAATTTTCAGAGGTGCTTCAAAATTTGTTACATTGTTTGGAAATTGATTTTACCAAGAGCCCGACTGATTGCAATTTTGAGACAAATAACTCATTACGATGGACCTTCAAAGATTTAATCCAACACTCTAAAAAGAATGATAAAATAAATTATGAGTATTAAATTGTTTCTAAGTCATCCGAACTTCATATCAATTTAGTAAAGTAATTAGAAATCTTTCTTAATGATAAAGAAAATTAATATCAAACAACAAATGCATGCATATTTTATATAGTTGTAAAATACATGCACATGCATTCCTGAAAATTCTTTTTCATTTTTCTTTGGGTCAAAGAAATAAGCAAATAAGATAGATCCATTAAATATTTTGCAACATAAACTACAAGTCATGTTAGCAAACACAATAATTTGTGAGAAGGTATAACATTTTCAAATGTTTTTAAGTTTTGATGATGATCTTGTTTAAGTGATTTGCATAAAAAAAAATTGTCTTAGTTAAATATATCTTTTTTATTTAATCTTGTGAAAAATCATGTTCAATGTGTTATATATGTGCAATGACTAATATATACAGGTTTTACTATAGTAACTTAAAGATTTTAACATATTTTTACTAGTTGTAAATTTTGTTCCCCAAGAGAAGTTAAAAACTGGACAAAAAAGAGCAAGCTTTTATATGCAAAACTGTGATAGTGGCATTTCATTACGATAGTCACATAATGGCTATATTTTTTAATTTACTATTGCACTGAAATGTTTTTTTTTAGAGAATACAGTCCGATTTATATTGTATCACATTGTACTAGACGTTGAATTTAGAAAGAATAAATATAAGCTATCTCCTTTGTTTTTTGTAAATGGATAGCACTGTGTCAGCCATTTGATAGCTCTTTGAGAGCTGGAAATTTGTTAGACTATTTGCTCTTTGCTCATTGACTTTATCTATAAATAGAAGCCTTTTCCTCTTAAAAAAGGCATACCAACATACAAGAACATCTTGAGCTTTAAGCTTCTTCTTTAATCTTCTTGTGCTATTCTTGAGAGAAATTATTCTTTATATGCATATTTATTTTAAGTGAGAGTATATGAAAGAAAATCTTTTTATCTTTGAATATATTTTGATTCACTAGCTTGGGATTAAGTAAGAGAAAAACTTGTAAAATTCTTAAGAGTTAGGGAATTATTGTCTTGGTGTGAGACTAGAAAATCCTCAAGTTGAGAGATGGGATTGCTTGAGTCTTAGAAGATCAAGTGTCTAAGATTGTAAAAGGGCTAGAAGCTACTTGCTATTTTTGAATTGCACATTTTACTTACTCTTTGTGAACTGGAATTTGTTTTTTCCAAAAAAATTGAAAGAAAATTTTTGGAAGGCTTGAAATATTTTCTATACCAATTCACCCCTCTTGATGTTTTAACACTGCCATTTGGTATTATAGCTTGATCTCTGTTGTGAGCTCAATTGCTTTAAGTAAAGATCTTGTAAGTATATGATGGATTTTCATGATTAAGAGGAACACTCTACAACTAGACCACAATTGTTAGATGGCATAAACTATGACTATTAAAAGTATCAAATGACGATTTATCTTTAAGCCATTAATGAGCAAATGTAAGTAATCATTAAGGAAGGATAACCACTCCAACAAAAAGGTAAGATGGAAAGGATATTCCTAATCCAAAGAAAGATTGAAGTGAAAATGAAAGGAAAAAAGAGCAATCTCCATGCTAAAGTAAAAAATGCAATCATATGTGTCATGGCTTCAACCAAATGCACAACAGCAAAAGAGATGTGAGGAAAACTCCTTGTTACATTTGAAGGAACCAAGCAAGTAAGGTAAGCATGTGTGAGTATTCTTCTATAAGAATATGAACTCTTTTAAATGGAAGGTGAATCAATTAAAACTATGTATGGAAGGCTTTCCACTATCACAAATGATCTTCATGCTCTTAAGAATCACTCTCGAACATGATTTTATCCTAAAGATCTTTCAGAGTCTTCCAAAATCTTGGTAATCCAAATATGATGTAATTCAAAAAGGTAACAATCTTAAAACTTTTACATATGATGAGCTAAAAGGTAAACTCTTGGCATATGAAATATATATATATATATATATATATGAGAGATACTTATGATACAAGAAAAGGAAATATTACTCTAAAAGCTTCTTCATTAAAATAAGAAGAAATAGAAAAAAAAAAGAAGAAATATTTGAAAATGAAAATGACGAAATGACATATTTAGCAAAAAGATTTTTCAATATTATCAAAAGAAAAGGACTAAATAAAAGAAAACCTCCTTTAAGGAAAGAACAAACAAGAAAAGAAAATAGTGACCAAGTCTCAATATACTATGAATATAAAAAACTCAGTCATATAAATTTTAATTGTCTAGATCTCAAGAAAAAGTTCCAAAGAAAACCTCTAAAGAAGAAAGTTTTGATGGCTTATGGGATGATGAAGTTTTCTTGTCTGAAGATGATCAAGAAGAAGAATATGAGGAAGTGGCAAATTTTTGTTTCATGGCAAAAGATCATTATATTGAGGTAATAAATGACTATCTTCAAAATCTTATTCCTTATGATAAGTTACCAAAAAAACTTTTGATAGTTTAATATTTGATTCTCAGAGAGTTATGAAAAATGATTTAATATTTTTTATCAAAATGTTTCTTTGAAAAAAGAACCCGAGTCTTTGAAAAAGAAATAACAAATTTACTTGAAGAAGTTGAAGATTTGAAAAACAAAAATTGCTTTTTGGAAAATGAGTCTTTAGAAAAAGTAAGTGATTTTCAAATTGATTTAGAAATTGAAAATGATGTTTTATCAAATAAGGTTACTTCTTTAGAAAATGAAAAAGAACTTTTAAAAGGAAAAGCAAGTTTTCTTCAAGTTATTTTCAAAACCAAAAATGAAATTTTATCAATTAAACATGTTTCTTTGGAAAAAGAAAAAGAAGTTTTGAAAAAAAAAAGTCACTTTAAAGAAAAATATTTTTTCAAAAAAGTTGAAAAGCAAAAATAATCAACTAAAAAGAAAAATCAAGCTTTTAGAAAGTGATTTTACTCATTTTGAAAAAAATAAAAGGAATTTAAATACTCTTATGGGAAGATAAAAATGGTCCTTTAATCAAGGGGGAGTTGGCTATATGAATGAAACTAGTAACAAATATCACAAGAATTATTTTGTGAAAGCTAATAAATCATCTACTCCTCACATAACATGTGACTATGTGGCAAAAATAGGCATGCATCACAATCTTGTACTTATAAAAGAAAATCATATGATATAGATGTATATATTTAGGTATCAAGTGTTAGATTATTTTAATAATCTGTAGTGGCCCATGTAACTAATAGACTGGCTTTAAATGAAAGATGGCCTAATGTGATGGTGG
>JANHAO010014536.1:0-15264 GCA_026873985.1 Saraca asoca
TTGAGATGTTGGCTGGACAAATGAATGGATCAATGGGCTCAAGTGAATGCCAATTGGGGCCTTAAATTTTCAGTTCTGCATCAGCGCAATTCTGTAGCATTTCTGCCCAAAAATTGCAGCTCCATTTTGATGTCCAATTTGCTGGATCCAAGTATGGAAGTCTTCATAATAAATGTGTATTTATGTGTTACTTCCATTTGGTCTTTGTTTCACATCATTTGGACCTTCCTAGCTCGAGATATTATTTTCTGAGTGCATGAAGCTCGGCTGCCCAGGGGGACAGAATTTTGTAGTTCTGACAGTGACTTTCTCTGCAATTTCAGGTACCAAATCGATAGATTAAGCCTTGGAGGTCTTCATGGAAGTTGTAGGGATATCTCTTATCTTTTTTACAAGATAAGAATCACATCTATTGGATAAGTTTAGCTCAAGATATGCTCAAATTACAGAAATTGTTCAATTTGGCCGAAAATGCAAAAATTTGTTCCAATGAACCAATTCACACCAATTAGCTGAAGAATATGAAAAATGATAAAATTGATTAAGTTTGAAATAAGATTAGGGGTATTTATAGTTCTTGTAATTAACTTTCAAAAAATAACTAACTTTTTGTCCGTAAATTGATTTGTAAATGGATTTGCCTATGAATATCATAAAGAATGTTCATGACCAAATTGATGCATAAATTGAATCATAGTATTTTGTAAAAGATCTTGAATCGATTACCTAATCAATTCAAGAAAAATTTCTAACCTTATCAATTCAGGAAAAATTTCTAACCTTCAATAAGAAATATTTTTCAAAGCTTTTATTTGTGAATTGATTCAGTTACATTTTCACAAGTTTTTCAATATGAATCAATTTGTGAATGGATTCACATAGTAAAAAATAGTTTTTATGAAACTTGCACTTGTGAAAAATCAATTGAAAACTGTTTGAAAAATATTTGATTTTAGCTCACTTCAAGTGATTTATTTCTACCTCAATATATCAGTTATGAGAAATTTGCTTAAATCAAAATTGATCTGAATTCACTTACAAAAGATCATAGTAAAAATAAAATAATTGCTAAAACTATTTATGGATCTCTTGAATCTCATACACTTTGATCTTACAAAACAAATAACAAACACTAAAAGATATTGTCAAATTCAAAATTGTTTTCAACATCAAAACTAAGGAAATTATAATAGCAAAACAATTACATTATTTAGGTTAATAATCTCCCTAGTAAGGCTAACAATCTCCCTCTTTTTGATAGTGACAAATAGTTTTAGATATGAATCAAAGTTTTTGAAAAACAACAATTTTAAAATTTTAAAATCTCTTTTTTTAATAAAATCTTAATTTTTATTTTACCCTTTTTAAATTGACTTTTATACACATATCATACTCATCTTTATTCTATCTTTCCATCTCATTCATATCTCTCATTTTTGACTTGACAATAACGTCTTCCTTGTTTAAATTCTTTATTCTCCTTTTATCTATTCTCCTTATCTAAAATCCTTCATTCTCCCCTTTTGGTACATCAAAAAGTAATAATGCATTTATAAAAATTAATATACCAAAAAGAATAGAAAAGAAAGAAATTAAAATAGAATAGAATAATCCATATACCAGAATCCAGTACAAAAATTCAATAGAAAAACATAATATCTAGAACTCAAAATTAATCAAAATATTAGAATGCTAAATCAAATATATAATATCAGAATCAAAATATTCAGATATAATATCCAAGATCAATAATATAGACCATCAGAATATAACATTTGAAAGTATCAAACTACTTGATCAGCATCGAAATATGAAAATACAGTCTAGAGCAACAAAAAAGCAATGAAACAAAGAATAATGAAACAAGGGATATAGGACTAAAGGATACAATAGACAAATATGAATACACAACCTACTTAGCAAGTAGAAGGTCTTGATCATCCATTCTCTGTAGCTCAGCCTCCTCATCTTATTCTTGCATTGGTTGTGTAATCTCATGTAATTGAGTTTCAATGGAACTATGCCACTCATTTACTTGGTTGGCATCTCTCTGGTTTTCAAGTTCCATATTAGACATACGATTATCTATTGACACAATTAAATTTTCTTGTTTGTCCAGTAGTTGATCCATTCGATCATTCATGTATCTATCCATTCTCTCAATTACCTCAATTATTCTTGTTTCAACTTCACTGGATTACCCAGCTACTCCTGAGCTTGTGGCTTCTCCAATTGTTTAAGGAATTTTTGATCTTTTCTTAGTCCATTTTCCTTGTTCATTTTCTTTTAGTCCCATTTTGTGAAAAAGTGATAAATTAATCATAGTAGTTGGATTTGTTTGAAAACATTAGATTTCATTAGAAAATTTTAGTTTGAATTTGGTAAAGATAGGAGTAAGGATCATGCCATAAAGGAGGAATCCAATATTTGTCCTTTTTGAACATTCAGCCAGATATTTAAGGATATAATAGGGCATATTAAAATCAAATTGATTTTTAATAACCCACATTAAAAAAAAGTTTGTCCTTCACAATTTGTGTAAAATTTATGATCTTGGAATTATTACTTTATACAAAGCATAATGCAAAATCCTATTTTTAGGAGATAAGCCAGTAATAAGCAATTATCCACTTTTATCCTTTAGGGTGGAATAGGGAAAGAGTATCCTAATAGCTTATTCCCTATTGTATTCAGGAAATTATGTTGTAGTAAGCTTTGGTTGTAATGCATCCATGCCAAATTCATTGCCTAAAAATTCTGCATCAATAACTATATGCTTGTGCATCACATAACATGAAATTTTGTTATCAACAGTAGCAAAATTAGCATAGAACATTTTGACAAGCCTAGGGTAGGTGTTTCCCTTATATGTCAAAATTTTTTTTAATCTATACTTAGCTAGTAGTTCTGGTAAATGAGTAGTTTTTTCAGAAGTTGATCACTAAAGAATTTTAGAGGTTCTACCTATGTATTTGCAAGTTGGAGAAAGGCTATATACTTATTGGATGAGTCGAAGTATGATTCCTCTTCTAATAGTGTTGATATTTAGGCTGCTGATTTTTCCTTTCTCTTTGTTAGGAGCTTGATTTTCTTTGACATTCTTTTGAAAATTCTAGAAAATTTAGATAGTCAGGGTTTTAGGGTAGAATTTGGGATTTTTTGATTTTGGGGAGTTTTGGCAAAATTGATCAGTTAGAAATGTTTGATGAGGTATTTCTAATGTTTCTGTTCAAGAAATTTGAGTAAAAAGTGTTGGGGGATTGAGATTTGATTGTGAGAGTGAGAGAGGTTTTTGGGTTAGGCAAAGAGTGAAATGCATGAAATGAATTTGAAATCGATTCAATATATATAGGATCGTACTTTGAATCAATTTAGAGAGCAAATATTTAAGTATGAATTGATTCGTGTATGAGTTATTTATAGGATTCTTATACGAATCGATTCATCTAGGTTTAATAAAAAAAATAGAAATTTTGAAGTCTTCCCAAAAGTTTAAAAATTTTTGTGAATTGATTCATAATGCATATATTTGAAAGGTGAATTGATTCTTAAATTGATTCAAAAACTCAAATAAATCCTAAAAAAATTGAATCAATTACTGAATCGATTTAGGAAGCCATGAACTCAATTTTCATACAATTTTGTTTCATAAGTGTTTTCCTATTCTCTTAAATAGTTTAGTGCCATTGAAAACTTAGATTTCTCACACCATGTACCTGTAAAACAAACTCAAGGAAATCTCTGATGCCTAAGTTAGTAATTGCAATGTACAAAATAATTAATCATAAAAGATAAGAAAGTAATAAAATTTACTAAAATTAGGGGATTAAAAATCTTTGTCTTGTGGTAAGTACAACTACTGCCCAACATCCTGAGTTACTTCCTTGTCTCCCATATAGATCTACAAAACAAAACTAGCACTTGCTTTGCTAGTATCCATCTGGTTTTGGGTCTAGTTTTGTTAGTAGTTACAATAAAATTTGTTTTGGAAATGGATGCCTTAGGTAACCAAACTAACTTTTCATTAGGCTTAAGCTCATAGGTTCCATTGCTATATGGACCATATTTAATATGCCATCCTTTGTGATTACAATAAAAGCAAGTAATATAAGCATAGTTTCTTTTTTCCTTAAGAGTATGAGATCTTTTATTGGATCTCCTCTTACTTTACTATCTATATCCTAAACCAATTTTATTTTGAAAACTATTTTGATTCTACAGCATATCATTAAGTCTCATTTTACTATTTATGAAACCATGCAAAGCTTTGGTTAATGTATCTATTTTAGATTTGTAAATTTTACATCGGTAAATTTTACATTAATCATAAACTTTATTTTCACTCAATACTTTTTCAACTAAATCATATAAATCATTTTTCTCTTTTTCAATATGTTGAATTTTCTCAAGTAAGGTTTCTTTTTTTGCTCTAGCATGTTTTAGATCTTTCTTAGCCTTTTTTGAAACATCATGCAGCTCTTTATATAAATCATCAATTTCAGCATCATCAATAGAATTAGATTCATAATAACTAAAATTGTCACCAATAGAATTAAGCTCATCCCTAGAGTAAAAGAAGGATTGGTTTCTAAATACCTCATTGTCTTTATCAATTTTGGTCATGAGGCAGAGGAGTGCATCTTCCTCTATTTCTTCTTCTTCTTCTTCTCTAGATTTAGCTTGTTCATCATCCCAAATTACTAGGTTGCCTTTCTTGAAGGTTAGCTTTCTTTTCTTTTTCTCATTCTTAAGCTATCTCTTCAAGAATATTAAACAATCTAGTTTAAAGTGCCTAATTTTTTGCATTCAAAATATGTAGAAGTGTATGAAGAACTCTCTTGCTTATTTTTATTTTGATTCCTCCTTTGTGAAACAAGTTTCCTCTTTTCCTTATTCCTCTTTTCTCTTAGGAGATTCTAAAACTTTTTGCTCAGCAAGGCCATTTAGTCTTTTTCATCAGCCTTTTCATCACTATCTGATTCCTCATCATCATATTTAAATGATTTTATTGCCTTAAATGCTAAGGTTCTTTTCTTTTTGTCCATCTCCATTTTTCTTATATCTCTTGAATTCTAATTCATGCTTTTTTAAATTTTCATAGAGCTCCTGAATTGTTGGCATCCCTATTTTAAGTGATTCCTTGATGGCTGTCACCTTTGGCTGCCATTCCTCAGTTAAAGATCTCATAACTTTATGCACTAAATTTGCATTGTCAAAGGTTCTTCCAAGCAACATCAAATAATTAGTAATAGCAGTGAATCTTTGGATGAGATCTTTGATGGATTCACCCTCTTCCATTTTAAACATTTCATATTCTAAGACAAACACATGCACTTTAGATACTTTAACCTATGTAGTACCAACATGTACTACTTCTAAAGTGTCCCAAATCTATTTAGTAGTAGTATAGTTCGAAATCCTTTCATATTCATTAGGAAAAAGTGAGTTGAAAATAATCTATTTAACTTTAGAGGCAAGAAGGTGCTTCTTCCTTTCCTCCTCTATCCATAAAGATTTAGGCTTAAGTTTTACAACTTCATTTTTCAATGCTTATGGTGGATCATAACCATTCTCTACAATTTCCCACATGTCTATATTAAGGGCTTTAATAAAGTCCTTGATTTTTTATTTCCAATAGGTATAATGATGTCTATTAAAATCGAGGGATTTATGCAAAGATGGACACTCAGGTAATAATGTCAAGTTAAAATCCATTCTCTTTAGAAAATAAAGAGTGTCAAGAGCCAAAGCTCTGATATCAACTATTGGTCCTGAAAAATATAACAATCTTGCCCTTTTTCCTAATATAAAATACTCTTTTTACTTTAAGATGGGATTATTTTTTTACAAGATTTTTCAAGAAGACTATATTGGATGATTAAGATAATATTGGAGTCACGATGTAATTAGGAATTTAATTACAAATTAATCAATTTAAACAAGTTCAATAATTAAACAAAACTACAGCCAATTCAAAAATGCAATTATATAAAAAATGTAGCAAAATAGCAAAATGCAAAATTTAGAAAAATAAAATGCAGTAAAGAATACACAAGAACACCAAATTTTTAAAGTGATTCAACTTAAACTGAAACCATAGTTTAAGTCTACATCCACTGGATCAATTCTCAACTAGATGAGCACTTTTATTAACAACAATAGGAATTAACCAAGGTCTTGAACAACCAGTTTATACATAAGAATTTGACTGGGCTCTTGTTAACATAGAACATAAGATTTGACTGGGCTCTTGTTAACCTAGATATAACAATTCTTTTATCTCATAAAGACTATGATCAACCTCACAACCTAGAGATATATTCCAAGAATTCTTTATAATCTTCAACTAGCTGTAATCAACCTCATAACTAAAGAAGATGCAAAGGGAAGATCAACCTCTTCCTTTGTATCTCTGATTTCTATCAACCTAGAAATCTGAAATGAAAAACAAGAAATAGGTAGGAAATACAATACCACTATGTGAGATGAATACCTTAAACATCTAATGTGAATTCTCTTTAATTTTGATTCAAGATCCTAAGAATTATGAAATCTAATGAGGTAGATGATAAATCCAATTCAGCTCTATTAGCTCTATGTTTTTGCACTTGAAGAATATGACAAGTAATAAAACTAATTGAGTTTGAAATAAGCTTAGAGGTATTTATAGTTGCTATAACCAACTTTTAAAAAATAACTAACTTTCTATCTGTAAATGGATTCGTCGCGGTTACCAACTAATGAATCAATTTGTGAATTGATTCACCTATGAATATCATAAAGAACGTTCATGACCAAATTGATGCATGAATCAAATCATAATATTTTCTAAAAGGTTTTAAATTGATTACCTAATCAATTCAGGAAAAATTCCTAACCTTCAATGAGAAATATTTTCAAAACTTTTGTTCGTGAATCGATTCAAATACATTTTCACAAGTTCTTTAGTATGAATCAATTCACATATTGAAAAATATTTTTTACAAAGCATGCACTTGTAAAAGATCATTTGAAAAATTTGTTTAAAAAATATTTAATTTCAGCTCACTTCAAGTGATTTATTTCTACCTTAATGTATAGTTATAAGAAATTTGCTTGAATCAAAATTGATTTGAATTCACTTATAAAAGATCCTAGCAAAAATAAAATAATTGCTAAAGTTATTTGTGGATCTCTTGAATCTCATACACTTTGATCCTACAAAACAAATAATAAACACTAAAAAATATTATCAGATTCAAAATTATTTTCAACATCAAAACTAAGAAAATTATAATAGCAAAGCAATCGGATTAGCTAGGTTAATAATCTCCCTAGTAAGGCTAACAATCTCCCTTTTTCTAATGAAGACAAATAATTTTAGATATGGATCAAAGTTTTTGAAAAACAACAATTTTTAAATTTTAACCACATAAACATGGCAAAAAAACTCAACATAAAGGAATACAAAATATGTATAAATTATATTCATCACTCAAAAATTCATTATTAATGTAAAGGTCTGGTTTAAAAAGAAGAAGCAAAGATGAAAAAGTTACAAACCAACCTTGTTCATGGTGAGTGAAAAATTGTAAATAAAAGTTAAGGGGAAGTTTGTTTGCAGTAGAAGTCACAAGTTTTCAATTCGCACACAAATCAACAAAAAAGAAAGAAAGAAAAAACAAAAGCCAAACGATTCATCTAAAAGAAATTTGCATCTGTATGCCATGTCATTGCTAAAGAGGCATAGGATGATGAATTAAATTCTAATAAGCTATCTTCAAAAGATGAACCCTTGCTTGCACCTTCCACATTAGAGGAAAAGAGGAAGCTACAATGGACAACTTAAAAGAGTTAAACTTATGAACTTTGAAGATGAAAAAAAACCAATCTTCATCAGTGCTCTTCTAAGTCCAAAAAAAAGAAGCTAAATACTTCATAGTGCTCAAAAAGAGCAAAAATTTATTTGAGTGGTCCTCTAAGGAAATATGTGGACTTGATCCTAAGGTTGTATCTTGTCATCTCTCTATTAAAAGTGTAGTGCGTCTGATCAAACAAGTACAATGACGATTCTGTCTTCAATTAATTCCACAAATTGAAAGTGAAGTTAACAAAATCATGAAAGCGAGATTCATTTTGAAGGTCAAATATTTAACTTGGAAAGCAAATATCCTTTTTATGAACAAAAGAATGCACAAATTAAAGTTTATGTAGACTTCTGAGGCTTAAATAAAGTTCTTCCAAAAGATAACTTCCTTTTTCCTAACAAGAAATTTATGGTTAATGTCACTATTGGGTTATGGATCATCTAGATGTAAACAAATCCAAATGAATACAAATGACAAAAAAAAGTCATTACATCTTATTGAAGGTGAAATTTAATCAACCAATAATAAGTTCAAAAACCCCAAAGTACAAACTGGGTGTAAAAGAAAGATAGAGAGGGAGTGAAAAGGAGGAAGAACAAGGGGACACTAGGAGTTTTTTAACGTAGTTTGGCTATAGTCCAGTGATCCCTTACATCCATAGTAGTTTTATTTCTCAATGTTTGAATCTATTTTTGTACATGTTTAAATTATGATTCTCTTTTTCTAAAATGGCTCTCTATTTACAGTGATTTTAACCTCTACTTATAGTTATTAGGGCATTCAATCTTAATGTATTCCAAAGAAGGAAAAATAATAAATTAATTACAATTAGATTCTCGCAAGTTGACATCTGCAAGTGGATTCAGGCAAGTTGGTCCCTCTTTAAGGATTTTGGGAAGTTTTGTATAGATCTTGGATTATTCCCCCATGGTGATGTTAGTGAGTTCAGCTCTTCCATCTTTGTTCTTTTGCCTCCTTGGGAGGAAAATAAGGAGAAGTTTGAGAATAACTTGGCCGATGATTAAATAATGGAAAACTTGCTCGCCTCATATGTAGATTTTCTGGTCCATTGAGGTTCAACTCCTAAAAGCTAGCCTTTCTCTTAGGCCATGATAGTTGTAGGCTCATTTTGATCTATATTCTTGAACCTTCGTATGTACATTCACCTCGTTGAGCAAGGTTTTTAATGAATTTTTCATATTTCCTTGCTTTTCCAAGTTTGCCAAGTTGGAAGTTTAGTAGGTTAAAGATAATAACATGTAGGTTGACATGAATGAGTCCCTACAAATCATAGATTAATAAACATTAGCCAAGTAAAGTGCCCAATTGATCATATTAATACATCTTAGCTTGTAAATCATGACTTTATAAATACATCAATTTGAATGCCTAGTAGGTCACATGAAAGTTGCACCACAGCTAACATGAGTAGGTCGTATAAATGCGGTGCCAAGTAGTAGGTTACATGAATGCAGTGCCAAGTAGTAAATCATATGCATGCGATGCCAAGTAGTACGTCATATGCATGCGGCTCAGCTAGCATGCCATGATAATGTATATTCATTGAGCAAGATAATGTACATTCGTCAGTTTAACCATGACAATGTATATTCATCAAGCAAGACAATGTATATTCATCAGGTTTATTATGACAAGGTATATTCGTCAAGTAAAACAAGGTATATTTGTCAGGGTGAATGCTCCTTTCAAATGAACAGATGTTCAGCATCCCAAGCTCGTGGGAATTCAACTTCATTCAAATGTCAATTAACAGGGGTTGTTTCCTAAGTCTTTCTTGATAAGGCATGGGCTTTCCTAGTTCAGACCTAGCGTCTCGCCACTGGCCTTGCGAGCTTTAGGAAGAATAAGGCACAATATGAGATCATTAAGTTTTTAGTCTAAACTCGAACCTTCCTGAAAATTTGTTCACAAATTAGTAAACATAACAGCTTGAAGACAAATTTAGGCATTTTTATTAATATTTGAATAATATTCAAAAAATTAGAAGTGCTGAGGTTGTTGAAATTGCTCATTCTGGCCTTTTTCGCGGCCTGATTCTCAAAGTCATGCTTCTGACCCTCTTTGTTGTTCCTGACATTGCTCCTCTTTTTATTCTGGCTAGAACTACTCATCTCATCCTTTTGATAAGACTTTCTGAAGGCTAAAAGTTTCCTCTCATCGGATCTCTTTGGTAGCTCATTCATAAAACTCACCCAGGTCCCTCACTGAAGACTTGAATATGCTTCTATACAGCTTTCCATCTTTGTGAAGTCCTGTTGAGATCATAGTCAGGATGCCTTCATCTGAGGGATTCTCTACATTGTTGATTTCACATCTAAACCTGGTGTTAAAGTCTTTCAGTGATTCATTCTTTCATTGAAAGACTATTGTGAGGTGACAAAATGGTGCAAGCTGCCTTCTCAACACTTTGTACTGGTTGATAAATTTCCTTTGACACTCCTCCCAACTGTTAATGCTATGAACTGAGAGATTCCTAAACCATGTTTGAGGTATGTCTCCTAGAATGGCTGCGAAGACACAACACTTAACCAAAAAATTAGTCGTCTGAAGATCCATCTGCATATTGAACGCATCCCGGTGGTCATATAGGTCACCATCCCCATTGTATTGTGGGATCCTGGGGATTTTAAACTTGCAAGGGAGAGGCTCTGTCTTGATTTTTCTAGTAAATGGTGTCCTCTCCTTATGGCGATGTTGACTGTCACAAGCCGGAGGGCGTTCCTCTAATTGCTTTACCTCTGAAGCAGTTCTTTTATGATTGAGTCTTATATTTCATATCACTGGCTAGAAGATTGCTGGCTTCTTTTACCTTCTTGGTCATGCGAGTGGTAATCTGAGGCTCTATGCCTTTTTTTCTCATGACCCGACAAACATTGATCTACCATGTTTTTGTGACTGGTCCAGTTTAGGCGTTTAACTCAACGTGAACCTTTAAGTCATTGATTATCAAGACGCTTGCGAGCTCTATGGTTCGTCGTTCTTGTTCACAAGTTAGAGGGGTGAACTAATTAGCATGCTAAAAGATTCCTCTGGGTGCAATGATCTCAACCTGTATTCATATGCATAGGGCTTGTGCCTGTGTCAGCGCTCTAATTGTCTCAGCTAGCCTTTTTACCATATTTTCAAGTGTTTCTTGACATTGGTGCCATGTTTGTATTCATCAGTCGCAGGAACAATAACAGTAAGTTGGCGATGGGCCATGGGGGTAAGCCGATGGTAATTTCTATAGCAAGGATGGTGGAAGTGTCCACCACAGGAAGAACTGGTTCTCTCAGCTATTCTATGCAACCTTCTGGCTGGTCAACTGGAACATCAGAACTCCTGATGGTTCTTCCTCTTACCATCATAGTTGGACAAAAAATCAACCAAAATATAGTTTAGGGCCCTGCTTCTAGTGCAAAATATTAACAGTGAAATCTGATCAACTAATAATAAGTTCAGAAACCCCAAACTGCAAACTAGTTGCAAAAGAGAGATGGAGAGCAAGTGAGAAAGAGGAAGAATAGGGGGATACCAGGAGTCTTTTAACATGGTTTGGCTAAAGTCCAATAACTCCTACATCCACAGTAGTTTTATTTCTTAGTGTTTGAATATGTTCTTATACATGTTTGAATTATGATTCTCTCTTTCTAAAATGGCTCTCTCTATTTACAATAATTTTAACCCCTATTTATAGTCGCTGAGGTGTTCAATCTTAATATATTCCAAAGAAGGAAAAATAATAAATTAATTGCAAGTTTATTCTTGCAAGTTGGCATCTACAAGTGGTTTCAGCCAAGTTGGTCCCTTCTTATATTTAACCACTGTAAGCTTTTAGATGGTTAGGAAGTGTGTCTCGAGCAGTGGGCTAGAGCTTATCTTCAGCAACTTGAGGTCACTACTTTGACCTTTGTTGATTAGCAATCTTGAGCTTACGTTAGCTGACTTGATGCCTTGGTCCAGCAACCTCCATCATAATTGAGCTGGATCTTTACCAATTGGACTTGTTTGTTAGGCTTTTGCCAGCCCATTTGCATAGTTCCATAAAGTACCTCTAACACATTTCAACCTCCTATTCAAGCTACTCTATTTACCTTGGTGTATAGAGTGGAAGCAATCCTTCCACTAGAGTATTAAATTCCATCCTTGATGGTTTCAATAAAAAAAAAACCATCCAAATAAGAAAAATGCCCACCTGAGGCTAGAAGAATTAGAAATCTTGGATGAAAAGAGGTTAGAAACAAAACAAAGATTGGAATGTTATTAAGCTTGTCTATCTAGAAATTTTAATAAAAGAATCTACACTAGAGCATTCAAAGTTGGAAACTTTATCCTTTGCATCTAGCAAATCAAATTAAAGACAAAATAAGGCATAAGTCTTGTGCTTATAATCACACTAGGGTAAACTACAGATCAATCTAAGGTTGCATGAGTTAAAACTGCATCCAACAAAGCCAAATCCAAAAAAAATAATTCACGCTCCTTACTGTAAGTGGATAAACTGCAACTTAGTCTTTGATTCAAAAGTCAAAATTACACCCAGAAAGTCAAATCCTATAAAACTTTCCCTCTCTATTGCAAGAGGATAAAATACAAGTTACTCCAAGATTGCAAGAGTTAAAGTTGCATTTGGTAAGTCAATCCGAGAAAAAAATTCATCCTCCTTATCACAAGAGAATAAACTACATATTACTCTATAATAGTAAAAGTTAAAATTACATCCAGCAAATCAAGTTTAAGTCCAACCCAAGGAAACAAAAAAGTCAACTTGTTATAAGAGGATAAACTACATGTTACTTAGGGGTGGCAATAGTTAAAATTACATCTAACAAATCAAATTCAAGTCCAACTCAAGGAAATGAAAATAATTCAATCTCCTTTTTTCGTAAGGATAAACTCAATGTTACTCCAAACCTGCATAAGTATAAATATTGCATAACTCAAAATAAAATAAAATTTATTTTATTTTGCACTACCTAGACAAGTATAAACTATGAATGACTCTTTCTTTTTTGATGTTCCTCAGAAACTTTAGTACCTTGGAACCTAAATTTAAGGTCATTTATACACCTTTTAGCAAAAGTTCTAGCAAATTAAGCTCATTGGACAACATTTCTGTTATCTTAAGCTTTGGATTCCTAAGACATAAAAGCAGTCAAAGTTCCACAAAACTACTTGATAATTGGATGTTCACATTCTTCATTAAGAAAGCCATAAACTTTATGTATGAAGAAAAATCTAGCCCAAGCATAAAAAAATGCCTGAAAAATGAATATTTAGATAGACCAAGTTCTCATTTATTGCTATAAGATGGGGATGTCTGAGAAAACCCTTATCACAATAGCTAAATCAAGCGAAACTAAGTAATAAGTGATATTAGGTGCCATCTAGGAGGCAGCTTTCAAATGTTCCCATATAAAGGTGATTATCTCTTGAAGGATGAATGTAATAGCATAGTCATAGCACTAAATATGTGATTAGTAGTAGTTCTTCCCATAGGTATTGATTTAAATTGAGGATCAAATAAGACAAATAGATCATCGCTCTCAACTAAAATTGGAATAGTGGTGAGAGTAAACTTTACTGGATGATATATTTTTGTCTTTTTATGATGGCTAACATAATTTACACGTTTGAAAGCTGATATTAAGTTTCTATACTCAAAAGACTTCCAAGGATTTAAAGTGCATTTTCCTCTATACCAAAAGTCTAACTAATTAAAATGCCAAAATCATTATGACAATTTATCTTGACAAATATGAGTAAATACTTTAAAGAGATAAAAACAAGATAAAATTTTTCTGGCTTTAATTCATCACCTTCCATTGTATCTGAAGCATACTTTAAGATTAAGAAAAACATGTTATATTCATCAAACACTCTGTGAGTAGTACGCTTTCCAAACTTTTCATCGGAATTTAAATAGCAAGCTTCAATATCCTTGTTACAACCCAAGAAAAAGCATGGGGTTGCGTAGCTACATTCAGAAAACATAAATATATTTCATCTTTGCATTCATTAGTCCATCCTCTAAGAGGTAAAGACCCTTCCTTGAAGTTTAATAATATTTCTAATTTGTGGTAGTTATTCCTAAAAAAGAAGAAGAGGAAGAAATGAACGAAAGTCTTAAAAAAAAGAGAGAGAAAAAACTTAAAAAAAAACAAAAAAGCTACTTGAAATAAAAATTTTCTAAAAGGGTAAGGTAAAAAAAATCAAAGTCAAAGTTCTAAAAAAATGTTAGGGGGAAAATCTTTCAAAATTGCAATAGTCATTCTTAGAAGTTTCCTAATGTTTCTAAACTGCAAGAGTCACTGCCATAAAAAAAAAAAGGATATGAAATCCCTAGAAGTTTACAAACAAAAAATATTCCAAACTACCACTCATGGAAGTTGTTTTCAAAATAAAATATTCCAAGACAAAATCACTAGAAGAAATTTTGAAACCAAAAAAAAAATACCACGACAAATTCACTGGAAGTAATTTAAAAGAAAAAAAATATTCCAAGCCAAGAATCATGGAAATTATTTTCAAAATAAAATATTTCTGGACAAAGTCTCTAAAATAATTTTCAAAATAAAAATCAACTCACGATAAAATCCCTAGAAAAAATTTTGAAACAATAAACTATTTTATGACAAAGTCCCTAGAAGAAGTTTTGAAACATAAAATATTCCAAACGAAAACTCCTAAAAGTTGTTCTCTTAATAATTTTTTTTTTGGATAGAAGTTCCTAGAAAAAGGTTTTTTAAATTTGAGAATAAAGTCCTAGAAAAAAAGTTATCAAAATAAAATATCTTAGGACAAGATTCCCATAAAAAAATTTTAAAACAAAAAAAAATATTTCAAGCAAAATCCCTAAAATGATTTTTTGAAAGAAGAAAAATATTTCAGGTGAAAATCTCTAGAAGAAACTTTGAAACAAAAAAATATTCCAGGTTAAAACTTTTTGAAATTCATTTTAAAATAAAATATTTCAAAACAAAATTGCTAAATGAAGTTTTGAAACAAAAAATTATTTCAGGCTAAAACTCTTATTTTCAAATAAAATCCCTAAAAGAAGTTTAGAAACAAAAATATTCCATGCCAAAATTTCTAGAAATTGTTTTTAAAATAAAATATTTAAGGACAAAATCCCAACAAGAAGTTCTGAAATATAAAATACTCTAAGCTAAAACTCTTATAAGTTATTTTCAAAATAAAATATTTTAGAACAAAATCACTAGAAGAAGTTTTGAAACAAAAAGATTCTAGGCCTAAAACCTTAGAAGTTATTTTCAAAATAAAATATTTCAAAAAAAAATCTCTAGAAGAAATTTTGAAGCATAAAATGTCAGGTCCCTTAAGGTAAATATAAAGATTTAAAGAGTGGTAGGCAAATTAAAATGCGAAATTCAAATCAGATCTTGCCCTTATCTCG
>JANHAO010014537.1:0-15262 GCA_026873985.1 Saraca asoca
AAACATGTTGAATTTATTTGGTCATTTCAATAATTATTTAAATTTTATTTTGATTTTGAGCATGAAACTATTGTGATAAGAATAAAAGTGATTTATAATAACTATATAAATATATAACCAAATAAATATTAAAAAAAAATTAAGCGCCAATGCTAGCATTTTTTCCTACAAATGCTGGGATAGGTCAACTGTCACATGTATGTGCCAGATAAAATTTACCTGCATTTTTTTCATAATTCCCTGCGTTTATAATAAACGCTGGTAAAAGTGTCTATGTCAGTGTTTGCAACAAACGCTGGCAAAAAAGGGCTATGCCAGCATTTGCCACAAACGCTGGCAAAAGTGCCTATGCCAGCGTTTACTACAAACGCTGGTAAAGCCTGATCTACATCAGCGTTTGTAACAAATGCTGTTATAATTTTCTCAACTAGGGCTACGCCAGCATTTTACTAGCATTTTGACAAACACTGGTTGGAACTTTTACCAACATTTGCAAACGCTGGGAAAGGTCAAAACAAACGCTGGTAAAATTCTTATATGTTATAGTGAAAGATTGGAGGACATAGATTTGTCCTAGGCTTATTCACTTTATATGTAGAATAGAGTTAGAGGTTTTCAAGCTCAATTAAGACTAAAAGTGTTATAGTGTATTTGAAAATTGTTGGGAAAGAGACTTTAAAGCAGGGCATTTTGGACTAACAGTTAATTGGTGGAATCCTAGCAGTCAACTATTAGGATTTCAACAGTGGATTAGTATTGTGTATTGATTTAACAAACATTTTTGCTTAATGTTTGTCTCCACACTCTTCCCATTGTCTATAAAATATTTGCAAATCCTAAATTCATTTCTAACACTCACAAAAAACTCAGAAACCTTCTCTTTGTGCTCTCATTTGATTGATTGAATCCTTAGATTGAAAATCATCATTCTCTTCTTCTCTATTCTTAAGTTTCATTGTGTAATCAAACATTTGAGTGTTCTTGAACTTAATCTTTTAGCTTGAGTGTTCATCTTTTCTTTGAGCTCAGGTGAAGAAACCCTAGGATAGCAAGAATAAGGAATCTCTTGAATGGAATGCTTTGAGTAAGGATTCAAAAGGGATTTTAGTTGTTTAAGTGATATACATTTGTGAAAGCTTCTTCAAGTGCTCGGTTCAAACTTAGAAGGATTTTGCTATAGTGGAACCAAGCTTTGTTGAACTTGAGGAGTAAATATAATACTTGGAATGGATCTCCAAGGCTGTATAATTGTATAACCTTGCATTTGATTTTTAACCCTTCTCTCTTTAATTTTCTGCACTTTACTTTTTTGCTTTTATTGTTGTTCTAGTTGATATTGAGTAGCTAAGGTGTTGAATATTAGATTGCTTGTGCTAGCTTGTGAGTTGGTCATTGGTTTTCTTGTTATTAAAATATTGAGAAATTTGAAGGGGTTTTTGAAAAATTATTTAAAAAACTTATGAAATCCTAAAACCAATTCACCTACTCTTGACAGAATCTTAGGCTATAATTGGCATTAGATTTTGGCTTTTTGTTAAGGTGTAACCACCTTAAAAGGATCCTATAGATTTCAATGATTTTAACATTTTACCTAAATGTCCTCTATTGAACAAATCCCCAGGGTTCAATGGACAACATTACACATATTGAAAACAAAAGATAAAAGATTTCATAGAGGCCACCAATATAGATATGTGAAATATAATAGAAAATGGATATAGTCCACCTACCAAAGTTGAAAATAATGTGACTATTTTAAAACATAGAAGTGATTTAAGTGAGAATGAGAAAAAGAAACACCTCCTAACTTTTAAGGTAAAGGAGATTGTATTTAATTTGCTATGACCTAGTGAGTATGAAAGAGTGTCTAATTGTGCAACCACAAAAGATATGTGGGATGCTCTTGAAATTACTCACATAGGAATCACTCAGGTTAAAGCATCTAAAATTCATACTCTTGTTTTTCAATATGAACTCTTTAAGTTGAATGATAATGAGTCCATTAAAGATATGGTGCAAAGATTTACTTCTATTGTTAACCACTTGAATATTCTTGGCAGGAAATTTGAGTATGAGGATTTGGTTCGTAAGGTGCTTCATTCGTTGACAATAGAGTGGCAATCAAAGATCAACACAATCAAAGAGTCCTTGAAAATGAGTATGCCTACCTTGTAAGAACTCTTTGGGAATGTGAAAGAGCATGAAATGGAGCTCAAAAGATTCTATAAATCAAATGATGATGACAAGTAGAAGAAGACTCTTTTTCTAAAAGTCGCCACTACCTATGATGAAGAGGATGGCGAGTTGGAATGCTTGGATGATACCCATGACACTTCCATTGAAGATGATCTAACCTTCCTCACCAAAAAGTATCAATGGCTTCTAAAGAGTCAAAAGATTGGTGGAAGAAGAAGACCTCCTCTCACAAAAAAAAGTGTGTATAGGGAACAAGCATTCAAGTCCAACATAGTACGAATGTAAAAAAAATAAGACATATCAAATATTATTGCTTCGTGTATCTCAAGAAGCAATTGGAGTATGAAAGAAAGAAGAACAAGGATTCAAGCAAAGGAGCTCATCTAGCAACTTGGGTGATGATGTGGACTCCAATTGTGAGGAAGAGAAGAACGAGGAAGCTCTTCTTTGTCTCATGGCTTATGGAGACAATGATGATGAGGTAAAAGATGATGACTCTATCCATTCTCTTGATGATGCAAATGCTATAGATGTGGGACTTTGTGATGACTTACTTAAAGCTAATATCAATGTCAATCTTTCAAATAAAACCATCACGTCTTTAGAAAATGACATTGAAATTTTACAAAAGGAAAACAATGATTTAATGGAAGAAATTGAAAACCTTAAAAACGCATTACAAGGTTGTGCCACTTGTGAAAGTCTCAAGTCAAAAATAGATGATTTGAATAAGACACTTGAGAAATTCACAAAGGGTAAAGAAACATTTATGCTTTGCTTGGAAGTCAAAGATATGGTTTCAACAAAGAGGAACTTAGACATAAGTTAAGTGTGAAAAATTTATTTTTATAAAAATCTTTTTGTTAGGGAAACTATGAAAATCAACCATACATAAGGTGTTTTTATTGTGGACAAAAGGGTCATGGCATTTATTTTTGTGCTCACAAAAGGAATACCTATATTGAAGAGAAGATGATTTGGATACCAAAATGATCATCTAGTGGAACTAACTCATAAGGACTTAAGATTATTTGGGCACTCACATCCAAAAAAAGATTTTCTTTTTATATGTGTGTGTAAGATTTTGGAGCGACATGTGATTCTTAGATAGTAGATACTCAAGGTACATGATTGGTGACAAGTCAAAATTCTTTTTTTTAACACCTATAGATATTGGAAAAGTGACCTTTGGAGATAATATAAAGGATAGAGTGATCATTAAAGGTAGAATTAGTAAGGATTCTCAATCTTGCATTAAAAACATTTTATTGATAAAATGACTTAAACATAATTTGTTTAGCATTAGTCAATTTTGTGACAAAGGGAATAAAATCACATTTGACTTTACTTATTACATAGTTAAGAACTAGAATTAAGAACTAGAATGATGAAAAAGTTAAGTTGGTTGATATATATAATATATATATATATATATATATATATATTGACAAAAAACTTATCCTTGATTATAAATGTTTGGTTAGTATAAGCAATGATTTATGGCTTTAGCATAAGATGCTTGTTCATATAATTATAGATTTTATTAAAAAATTTTCAGAAAATAATTTAATTATTGATTTGTCTAGATAAAAATAGATTATGTGATATATGATTAAAGGAAAAATAAGTAGAGACATGTTCTAAAACTTAAAAATGTTGTTCCTACGACCACTTCAAATGATGGATTCCAAGTGGTCGAGCTCGTCATCAGATCTTTGTTTCTCTGTATCTGCCCGTGGTTGTAGGGGTTGACTTGCAAGGGCATCAACATCTTTGGTAGTGTTGGCATTTTTTGGAGTGTCAAAAGTTTTCTGCTCTGCTGACGCTTTAGCCAAAGGATTTTCCTGCTGAGCTGAAGAACTTTTTTCAATAGTGACAATGCTTATTCTCCATCTGATTGGCTGGTTGTCATCTTCATCAGAACCATCATTCTCTGAGTCAGTGCTCGTAAGATTTACCCTTAGAGAATCAACCTACATACAGAAATCCTTTTTTGGCTCTTCTTTATGTGTTCATAACCATTTTTTCTGATTATTATGATATTCGATTTGGCCAACGTTATGAGATGCTGAGCTTATTTTTATCATATGGTGGTTCATGCACACTGTTAATTGTTTGATTTTTGGGTTAAAGTTCATAATCTGGATGTTCTATTTTAATCGTATGTGTATTTGTGTTGGTTAAGTTGATGATTTTTTTTGTTTTTGTTAGTTATGCATATTTTTTTCCTTGAGCATAAACACTTCTGTTCTCTTCAGGTTATATCGATTATAGTATTAAAATGGATCTTTTTGTTCTGTGCTTATATCCTGTTGTAATTGCACACTATTTGTTTGACAAAATGACCCATTGAAACTACTACTCTACTCGAGGAAGTCTGGAGTTTTAAATTAATTGGAGCCATTCTTTGGATTTTGGAATCAGAGTTAAGGTCAATGTTTTATGCATTTTTATACTGGAACCAACGTTTTAAATTGTGGTTGCGACTGTAATGTATTTACTTATTTATTTATTTTTTTGTATTTTTAGGTATTGCAGAAGTAAAAATGCAAATTGTAAACATTGTGTCATGAAATTTTGTTTTATACGCACAAAATATAATAAAACTTATATAATAACTATTATCTTGTATTAATTGATATTAATTCTTTTAATTCAATATAATATCATATTATATTAAATAAAATCTATCTGCAAACAAAATATCAAAGATTTCAGCTTTTGTTTTGTCAAAAAATCCTATAAATGGATGTAATGCAATGTTGTAGCATAACTCACTGTAAGTTTGTGATTTTAAAAAAAATCGTAATTGCGATGTGATGACATTCTGACATCCATTGCATCTAAATATTTTAACCACAACCTGCAATTTGAATCATTGGTTGCAACCCATTGAAACTATTTCCAGCGTTTTGCTCATTGGTCTCAGTCATGGGCTCTTCATACACGAAAGAATGACTATTTTCCTTCTCTTTCTTTAAAGCTCAGACTTTAACATGTTCTGAATCAATAAGATGTAGAGGCTAACCAATTTTATAGTATTAAACTATAGATGCTAAGAGTTTTGATAATGTCCGATGGCAGGATGTTCTACTACTTCGTTCATTACTGGCTCGTGAGAGATATCAATTGAACTTATCAAATGTTGCTACAATTAAACATAATGCTAATATGTAGAATATTTGCTGTGTCTCATATTGGAGAAGGAATTGTTAGCAAGGCAAATGCAAACCCCAATACCAATGGCAGTTTGCTTTTTATATGCACTGTCAAGGTAGTTTCCTCCTCAGACAAATAAATGAATGAAAAAAGATTTGCAGGATACAATATAAAGAAATAGCACTACTAGAAAAGGTTCTCTTTCAACTGCTAATTTTTTGATGGCCACAATAAATTATTTGACAATTTTGGATCATTTCAGGGGTGGGAAGGGAAATTTGGAAATTCCCAGAGAGTCATCAAGAAATCAGTAAATTACTTTTTTGGGTCTCCGAGCAAGAGCAACTGGCACCCCACAAAATCATTGGTAAGTGAAAGGTTTATAAATCTGGCTTTTTCATGCATAAAAATGGCTATGCTTAAATTAAAAATAGGTAGTAAGTACCATTTATTCAATAGAGTGAAACAAAGCTTAAAACTTGAATTTTCCCTGTCATGTTTAGGTTTAAAAAAAAATTGAGTGAAACTATGTGAGATTTACATTACATTAGCAAGACAAATCAAACTTCAAGATGAGCTCCGGCTCACATGAAGAAACTTAACTATCACGAGGTAAAGAGTTTCCAATGTGGGGCATAAGCCTATCACAAGTCATTTTTATATAAATCCATTTTATCATCATTATAGCAGAGGCAAAATCAGCCAAAATCAGTTGTTGGGATCTCAGTTGAAAACTTTTATAAAAAGTCACATCCATAAACTGATGTCATTTGAAGTTTCCCACTTCTAAAAACAATGATGCATTTTTTTTTTTATAAATTTCTTAATGTTTGGTTTTATGAGTTATTCAAATTGATATTGATAATAAATAACGATTCTTTTGGTCCATTTTGCTATTGGTAATTAATAATGTACTTGATTTGTAATGTCATCACTATGTATAATTCATGTTTGACCTTCATGCCTTCGTGGAGCACTAGCTTAGCTTACTTTTCTATTTTGCCATGGCAATAAAATTCCGGAGTTAATTTATTTTAAATTGGAGGTTGGAAGAGGGACACGAGGAGTTGAAGGCTATTTGATTATCTATATCTCTAAGATCATAGATTAAAATTTTAAAATTGATGTGGCAGTTGATGATATAACTTTTAGGAACATTTTCCCTCCATGATATGCCATTTTTTTTTGTTATAAAGAAACTAATGATCAAGATGCTAAACATGAAAAAGTTTGCAAAATTAATTTTCTTTTAAAAATAAAACCGTGGCAGATGCACAATTAGTAGTCTTGAATTTCTTGATACTTTATTACGGAAAATGATTAATATTTACATATTATGTGTGCCATCTATGTTTAAAAGAGTGCGTTTAAGTTGATTAAATCCTACCTTATAGATCATTCTTCAAATTTGTTGCTAAAGATTGTCCTGTTATTATAAATCTTATTCACATTTTCGGATCGTCTGATGAACAGGTTTTTTCTAAAGGTATTTTTGAAGATTGATGGAGTAAGAAGTCAACGTAAGAATTTAAGTTTTGATTGGTGAAATGATAGAGCAGAGTTATTTGTTACAAATAAGAAAAGTTTGCCAACTTTCAATATATTGGTGGAGTTGATGTTAGCCTCAGTGGTAGCAAACAGAGATATCTGGTGCATAATACCATTTAGGCATGTTTCTATTTTTAGCATCCATGGCTAAATCTATAAGGATGCTTTGCTTGGTTTTCCATTTTATATATTCCGGTGAAAACCTACTGGATCAATTTTGTTGGAGCAGACATGGTACAACATATGATTGACAATTTTGAGTTATAGAATTAAGAAAAAAAAATACCATGTATGATTAGGAACAATAATACTTTTTAGACTTATTTTTCCCCAAATTGTCTTCGGAAAAAGATTAAGTATGTGTTGATAGGAACTATCATATTGAGTGTGACATTGTTTCTAATTTTATGTCAGCTAAACAAAAGATGATTCTCATTGGTTGCCCAATTCAGGACATGTACAATGGTTTCCCCAAGTTAAAATACTATAAGAATTAATTATTGAGCTTCCAATTATTTATTTCGCTAAGTGTTTCAAGTTGATTACATGACTCAACTTTTGATTTATATATAGTCTAGATCTACCTTTTCCTTGCACACCTATAATTTTATCTTCTAACGATCACTAGTTCAATAGGTGTTATTGTCATTTGACCTTGTCCATATTATGATGTATGTTTGAAACCCAAGCAATCAAGATATGAGATTAAATGCTGGATAATGTGAAAAGGAATCGATATTTATGAATTCTTATACCTTTACTTTATTAGTGGCTTGCACATCAGGATGTCAAAACTAGAAAAGAACCCTTGACTAATAAGGTGAATCCTAAATCTTGGTGACTCGCTATGCGTAGCAAAACATTTTCTATTTTCAAACATTCTTTCTATGGAATTATCATATTCTTTCAAGTCAAATTTAATTAACTAACTGAGAATAACAATTTCTTTCTTCCTTTGGTTCTGCATTTCCATGAGCCTATTCTATTGCTTCAGGCAAAAACCAGCACATAGTGGAGTCAGTTGGATTTTGAAGGAACATTGAGCAATCATTTCAACACCCTGCTTTAAGCTTTGAAAGTGGCTTAGATTTTGTGCAAGAGGAAGATGAATGGGCTGCAATAGAGAAATTACAGCTTTGAAGTGGCTTAGACCATTCCTTTTGATGATAAACATGACAATGAAACCAGCAAGAGAGTACCCTCGAAGGATGGCGCTGCTGAGTACCCTCAGCAAGATGTCAATCACCAACTAATTTGATTGATACTGCTTTCTCAAAACAACTCATTTTATTTTGTTAACTTCTTGCCTTGTAGTTCTGCTGTTGGGGGTTAGTGCTTCTAAACATCTCACGCCAAATATTTGTGCTTGTTCTTATCATTTTTCCCCTCATTTTTTGAGTGTATTTCTCCGTAGTTAATGCAAGAAAGATGTTTATCCTCTTGGACAGCACCTGTACTTTGACATTTTTTTTTCTATGATTAGTCATTGCTACATGATCTTTAGAATATGAGCATTATGTTTCATATCTATTTAAACCAGGAAGGAATGGCAATGCATAATAGAATGGAATTGAAGGATCTGGACTATCCATTTTAGAGAATGCAGTATCTAGATTTAGTGAACTATGTATATATATAGATCGGAACAAGTTTCTTGCATGGCATATATATTTGTGAATACACCAATTTGTGAGTTCAAATGATATAAAATATGAGATAATTTTTACCTGTTTCAATCTCTTCTAAATTTTATATATATAAAAGAAAGCAAGAGCAAGTCTAGTTTCTTTAAGAAAAATAAATTCATCAGCAATGGCCAGAGCCATTCAGAACTAGTTGTAGATTATTTTTGACGGTCACAATGTGTCATGAAAGCTATTGCAACATGAGATTGTCTGTATACATATTTTGATGGTTAAGGTTGTAGAAAATTGTCTAGTATTATTATTGACATCTATTGATTGTTGATAATACATTTTGTAACATCTTATATTGTGGCATTCATTAGCAATAAATTATATGTCATTAATAGAATTTTTTAAAGTTAAATTTTATATTATCAATGGTTGTGACCGTCGATAATTATGCATTTTCTTGTACTGTCGAGACGTAATTTTGTTTTGCTCTAGATTTTTACTAGAAATTGTCTTCAAGGAAGTCTTTGGTTTAACAATTAGAAATAAAGATAAAAGAGAGCATAAACAATGTCATTGAATAAAATATGCTATTCGCTGAGTCAGGATGCTTGTTTATATTTTAAATTATAACATTTTTACTGTTGGGCAATGAGCTATCAGCTATTGTGCAAGAGTTTAATTAAGCCTTGTTCTATATCTTCGTAATGTTGTTCTCCACTGACACTTCTTGGAGCAATTTACATTATGATGTTCACATCCAGCCTCCTAATTGTTCTTAAATTGATTTATATTCTATTTTGTATATTTTTCTAGTTATGGTTATTGGTATTTATGTATTTGTCATGAGTTCTGAAGAAATGGATATTGATGCAACAATTGTTCAAAATGTGGAGCTTCTTGCTACAAATTGGATGAAAAGTTGGTAAATAAACCAAATAGGGGAAATTAGTTGTGGATAACATCCACATAGAGATTATAATTGTTCGAGTTAGTGAATCATAAACAAGATTTTTTAAAACTTATGCAAAGAATCTGTTTGCCAACGACTAGTCAAGAAGAAATACAATAGCAACTAGAGTTAGGAATTATGTTTTGTTGAATATAGAAATTAGAGGCTTATTTTTTCAATGTACTTGTTAATAATACATTAAACTCAAATTTTTATGATGCAAATTGTTTCTATGTTAACAAAAGTTGTGTTTTGATCAACTTAATGATTTATTGATTTTCTAATTGCATTTATTTTTTAATGAGAAATCAATTGAAAAATGTCGCAAATTAGATCCAATATTGAAATAATGGTATAATTAAATATTTTTCAATAATCTATTAATCATATGAAATATAGACTATAAATACTACTACACAAACACACTCACATGTAGGTTATGTCACATATGCCATTTTAGTTTGTTGACCGATATATATATGAGCGATATTGTATGTTAAAACAATCCACATTAGATTTTTAACCAATATGGAAAATAATAAATGACATTGACTTTTAATTTACAACTAATGTTTTTTCATTTGAAATTTTTTAGACGTCTCTTTGTTTAATAAAAAACTAATGTGAAATATTTTTATAAAAAGGCAACAACGTTAGCTAAGTTATGGAATTGACATAAAAAACCACCAAAGACATTTGTTTTTTATATGAAAACCAACGTCTTTTGTCTAAATAAAAAACATCTGCTGCTAACACATTTTTATAGAAACCTGCTATTATTTACATTTTGTAGAAACAACCATCGAACTAAAATCTCTAATTACCCAACACAATTCTAATTTCAATAACTTCAAACATTTTATTGGATCAACAAAAATTTCAAGACATTATAAAACTAATTAAAATTAAACCATGTCGAATTAACAATAAGTCTATACATTGTTCCATTGAATTAAGTTGGAGAAATTCTAGTCATTGATATCGAATTATTGTCAATTTCTTCTTGAGTGTAAGGGTTTTGATTTCCTTTAAAGTATTGCAAGTTTATACAAAGCTAACATGTTAAAATTAAATAGTTATCTACATATATAATAAACACATAATTAAGTATAAACACATAATCAAGTTGACACAGTATTACAACAACTTTCCTTTGCAAGTTATCTAATTTCTCAGGGGTCAACAACTTTGTTACATATTACATATTTTAGTTGGGATGAACCAAAATTAAAAAACAATCAAGGCATACAATTAAACATAATTCATCTCATAGAATTAATCATTAATAAAATGAAAAAAGAAAAGCAGCTATTACCTAGAGAGAGAGAGAGAGAGAGAGAGAGAGAGAGAGAGAGAGGAAAAATGAGATTGAATTAGGTTTTTATGGTTAGCAAGAGAGTGAGAATACCTTCAAATCATTAGAGATGGGGAATAGAGAATTAGAATTTCAAACCAATAGGAGAACAAGAGCGACGTGCATGTTGTGAAAACTTTTTATAAATGATAGAATTTTAATATCAATTTTTTTTAGTAAAAACCGATGTCTTAATTTTCATTTATCCACTTATATTTCTTGTGCACCGTGTCTCATTTATTTTGAATTTATTTTTCCAATTTTATTTTTTATATAATATATTACAATCTTCACAAATAAATTGTCAAAACGCTAATTATTTTTTGAATTATTTTATCTATTAAATAATATTTAAAATTTGAATTATTTTATCCAATTAAATAATATTTAAATTCTTGAAATTCTGTGGTATTAGTAAAATGGAATTATTGGATTAGGAATAAAAATTTTAATAATTAGAGAATAATTTTGTTCATAAATAAAATTAGAAAAAATAATTTGAGTAAGACTTGTACAAAAAATTAAATATTTTTTATTCATAAATGGATAAAATAATTTGAAATTAATGACATTGGTTTTTTTTTTTTTTTTTTGTAGTAACCAACATCTAAGGTATCAAGGACGTCAATTTTGAGTAAAAAAAATGGTATCATTTCTCTTAATCCATCTTTTTTTAAAAAAAAAAATCTAATATTACATATTGTAATTTTCATTTAAAATGTGTAGAGACTTTAAACATCTATGAATATGTTGGAACCAATGTGTAATGTCATATATCTACGTCGATTCCTAATACGAAGTTGACATCTAATCTACATCCCTTCATATACTTACATTTTTTATTTTGAATTATCTTTGTTCATCTACATCAATTTATAATAAAAATCGACGTTTAGTCTACGTCTTTTCATATACTTAAATATAAACGCGTCAAATTTATTTTGACAATTATGTAGTTTTGGTAAAATGAAAAAAATTAATGGTCATTAGATTAGAGAATTTTATCATTATATAATCTTGGTAAAATGAAAAATTAATTATAATATTATCATATCAGTAAATTAGTTATACGTAAATAATTTAATTGATAGATTAATAAACTAATAATTGTTTTGACAATTAAGGAGTGGTAATTTTTAAAAATGTATGGTTTAAACAAAACTAATACAAATTATATAATTTCAAAAGTATATTAGTTCCTTAATTCAAAGCGACGTCAAACGTAATATTTAATTTAGACTTCAATAGGAATCAATGTTGTAAGTTTCCTTATATTTATAAAAGCACAACTGTATCTATATATATATATATATTGATTTATTTTTCATCTGATGTTTATTTAATAATATTGTTTCTGTATTGTGGTAGTGAAAATTTGTAATATCATTGTATATTTTTAATCTTTTATTTATTTATTATGAAGAATTGTTAGCCTAGCTATCATGTCTTTTTCAGTTTCGATATTAAAAAATAATTTTATTTGATATCACGATTTAATTATGTGCTTTGAGTATTCGTTTGTTTACTAGATTTAAAGTTGATTAAGTGATATTGAAGATATCAAAAGATTTAACCTGGTCTTAAGATTTATTGACTTTTTTATAGAATCTTTTGTATGTGTAATCTAATTAGTTTTTTATCCAAATAATTTTCTAAAATAGATAATCTGAGGCTGACTTAAACCAAATGAAATGAGTTTACATCAAATATTTTCTAACTATATTTTCAATTTATTTTTCATTTTGTGAATCGATTCATAGAAAGAATCTTGTGGAATATGCTTGAATCGATTTGCAAATCAATTCATGAAAAAAGGTTTTTGAAAATGTTTTACTGAAACATTTAAAAATATTTTGAATCAATTAAGCAATTGATTCACAAATCTTTTTACATAGGGGTTAATTGATTCATGTATGGATTCGGTTATGAATTTCTTTATGATTATGAATTTCGTTATGATTTTCACAAGCTAAATCGATTAATCTGTTATTAGTTAATTATAACCGCTATGAATTGATTCATGAATAAATTCAAGATTTAAAAATAAGTTATTTTTAAATGTCAGTTACAACAACTATAAATGCTCTTTCACTCTCATTTCAATACAAAACTTCAAATCATTTTCTATCACTTTGAGCGCGAAAAATAGAGAGAGTTCTTATGCTTCATCTGATTTAACTCAATCTCTTAAAAACACATTGGCTTAACTAGTTGGATCAAATTTTGTGAAGATTACACGGTTAGTTTCTTGAGATATTCATCTCAAGTCTAGTATTATTTTCTTTTACTCAAATCTTGTTCGTTTTTAGGTTTTTGAGGTTGATCAGGAACTGGAGATGCGAGAAAGAGGTTGATCTTCCCTTGCATCTTCTATTAGTTATAAGGTTGATTATAATTGAGCTAAAGGTATATTGTTAGTATGTCTATAGGTCTTACAATAACCCAGTGTAAATCTTGTTATAAATTGGCTGTTCAAGAGCCCAATTAAAATCCTGTTATTGTAATAAAAGAGATCATGTAGTTGAGGATTGATCCAATGAATGTAGACTTCATCTACGGTTTCAGCTGAAGTTGAATTACTTTAAAATCCTGGTGTTCTTAATTTATCTTTCTAGACCTTTCTTTACTGCATTCTTTTGCATTATTGCATTTTTGATATTTTGCTATTCTACAATTCTGATCTAAGTGCTTCTCTAAAATTTGATATATTTTTGTTATTATGATAATTGTTAAATTGAATTTAATTTGCTCAGTTGGAAATTGAATTCATAACAATATCAGCAACTTAAATATTATCTTTATCTTCCAATAGAAACTTTTATTGAAAAACCTTGTGCAACAAGAATCTAATCTCTCAGATAACAAGAGTATTTTTACAAACGTAAAAAGGATAAGATCTGTATTTTTAGGACCCTCAAGAATTACTTAAAAATACATCAACAGGAATAAATATGTTACCAAGACAAAATATTCTTTAAACGAAGGAAATTGAAATGAACTCATTTAAAATCCTTGCATTTCAAATTTCTTGAAAATTTTAAATACTCCATCCAAACACAATCTAAACTTCTTCCACTGTCATTTGGGAGTGTTGCTGCTGCCATTGATTGATGCGTCTCACAACCATATTCATATTGTTATTTGCCATGGAAACAAACCTTATGATTCTAGAAAATACCAACCCTATTACCCCTTTGATCCATTGACGCGCCATCAAAACTGGAATCGATGCCCATGAGATAATCAACAACCACACAAACAGGCGTGGCAGGAAGATGGACAATAAATATGCCGAAGAAAGCGTGCCAGAGACAACAAGAGCATTACCAAAAATCCGATTGCAGAAACTACCTCACTTCTTTACATGAATCTTTAAACCAAGCACTGTGCTATAAATACATATGGCAACTAGAAATGTCCAGATTTCAACTGGGTTTGTCTCCAACGGAGATTTTGGCTTGCTTTGAAACTCAACTTGGAGCACGCCGAGGAGTAGCGGATCCACAAATATGAAGATGGCGTGACACGGTATTGAAGAGATAAGCTGATCTTGATCATCAATGGTTGATGACCTTGTTGAAATGCTACAAAATCCAAAAGAAGAAAAAGAACATAATGTCCACCAAGTCAAGTATAATAAATATAGAATGCTTTGGAATTGTATTAGTGCTGGATGTCTTTGTTTGAAATAGTTTATCTCATCCACTTACATAGTGGAAAGATAGTGCAAAATATTCATGATAGCTAGGTAATTCAAAGAATTAAACATATATAAGTGCAAACCGACTGACCTTGAGGCCTTAGGGTTAGAATATTGTAGATAAAAAATGCAGCACACCATCTTTCTGTTTCTTCATTTGGCCCTTTTTGGAAGTTTTACTCCTCGTCTTAGGGACTTTAAAGAGTCAGCTGAGATACTTACAGGTTTAATATCTCCAATTCCCACCATATTATCTGCAATCTCGGATGCATCCATGATAGTAAACTACAGAAAGTAACTGTTTGGCCTCAGTTTAAATATGATACCTAAATGCTTGAAATTTTATTCAGAAAACCAAAGGAATGTGCTTTATGCCCTCATGTTCAAGCATTCATAATGGCCACAGCAGCATATTATATCATACATGAAAATTCAACTTCCATAATGGGGAAAGGCAGCAACTTACCTCAAAACCTGATGGGTTTGGATTTGTACGCGCCACAAAATGTTAATTTGTATAATTGTATTTGAATCTACTAATTTGATTGAATTGAAGTTGGTCTGGGATCATTAAGTTTATACAGTTCTCCAAAATCCTTTTGATAGAGACTTCTGTATATCCAAATGGACTAAGATCACTACAAAATTTTTGGCTTTTACCAGCGTTTTTTTACCAGCGTTTGTGGCAAACGCTGGCAAAAAATTAATTTTTTAAATTA
>JANHAO010014538.1:0-15263 GCA_026873985.1 Saraca asoca
TAAAATTCTTAAAACTGATAAATTGAGGTAGCAATAAATCTCTTGAAGTGATTTAAAATCAAATATTTTTCAAACAAAGTTTTTACATGGTCTTTTGCAAGTGTAAGTTTTATAAAAATCATTTTTCACTTTGTGAATTGATTCATGTTGAAGAACTTTTGCAAATCTATTTGAATTGATTCATGAAGGAAAGTTTTGAAAAATATTTCTTACTGAAGGTTAGGAAATTTTACTAAATCGATTTCCTAATTGATTTAAGACCTGATTGTGATATACTATGATTTGATTCATGCATTGATTCAGTCATGAACCATCATTATGATATTCATAAATGAATCGATTCACAAATCAATTCATTAGTCAGTAATCACTATGAATTGAGTCATAAACTAAAAGTTAGTTATTTTTTGAAAGTTGGTTACAACACCTATAAATATCCCTAACCATTTTTCAAACCTAATAATTTTCATAACTAACCCACTTCTTCAAGAGCAAAAATCTCAGAATTATTTGAGCTTAAGAAGATTAATTACTACCTCAACATATCTGAGCAATTCAGAGGATCTTTTATCAAGTCTAAAGAGAATTTCACACTAGATGTTTAAGATCTTCATCTTAAACTTTGTTATTGTATTTCTTACTATATTTCATGATTACCTTTTAGATTTCTAGGTTAAAAGGAATCTATTTATTTGTCATCGGCAATTTCAAGTATAATAGGAATTAGAGATACAAAGGAAGAGGTTGATCTTCCCTTTGCATCTTCCTTAGTTATAAGGTTGATTACAGCTAGTTAAAGATTGTATTGAATTCTTAGAATATCTCTAGGTTATAAGGTTGATCATAGTCTATAGGAGATAGTAGAATTTTTGTATTTGCAAGTCTAGCAAGAGCCTAGTAAAAATCTTGTTGTAAACTAGTTATAGGAGCTCGGTTTAATTCCTATGGTTTTGAATAATAAAAGAGACTATCTGATTGAGGATTGTCCAGTAGATGTAGACTTAAACTGTGATTTCAATTTAGCTTGAACCATTTTAAAAATCCTTGTGTCTTTATTGTTTCTTTATAGTTCTTTACTGCATACTGTTTCAATACTACTTTCTACATTCTACAATTTTGTTGCACTACATTTTTTATATTACTGCATTTCTAAATTATTACAATTCTATTTAATTGGCAATCTGATTTAACTGGTTAGTCTTTCATTGAAACTCAATATTTCATCTAATCAGTTACTTCTATATTATCTTGGTCCTCTAATAGAATCTTTTTGGCAAACCTTGTGAAACAAGAATTCAATCTCAAAGTAAAAAAGAGTATACATATTTTACAAACACATAAAGGGGCAAGATCTTTGAAATTTTTGGGACCTACAGTTACCACGAAAGTAAGTATAATTTTTTTTGGTAGGTTTGTGGGAGACACAAAGAAGCAACACATGATTCTTGGACATAGGTTGCTCTCACCACATGAATGTTAAACCCCCTTTATATTTTGATATCATATTTTGATTGAATTTTGTATTACTTTGTACTGGATTTTGGTATCATCATATTTAGATTATTCACTTTATTTTGTTCTATTCTAATTATTTTTTGTTCTTTTTGGTACATTAGTTTTTTATGAATGCATTATCGCTTTTTAATCTGCCAAAAGGGGGCAAAATAAGGATATTTTAGATAAGAATTGAATTCTTATCCTCAATTCAAAAGAGGGAGTATGGTATATAAATAAAATAAATAAGAAAAGGGAAGTAAAGGAGTAAAATAAAATTTAAGATAAAAAATTTTAAAACTTGAAAAACATCAATTTAGATTTTAAAAATTTTGATATATTTTAGTTTTTCAAACATTTTCATGTTTATCTAAAATTGTTTGTCACTATCAAAAAGGGGAAGATTGTTAGCCTTACTACATCTATATTTGGAGATTAGCTTTGCCATAATATATTATTCAATTTTGATGTTGAAAAACAATTTTAATTAATATCATATTCTATCTATGTACTTAACATTTGTTGATTGATTGCAAGATTAAAGTATGCAATTCAAAAGATCCATCATTTAGATAGTGTATTTCTTTTATTTTAATAGGATCTTTTATAAGTGTGTTCTTATTCTTTTTGATCCAAGTAAATTTATTAAACTGGTTAATTTGATGTACAAATAAATCATTTGAAATGAGCTTAAAAATAAAAGTTTTCAAAGATACCTTCACAAGTGAATGCTTTGTAAAAACTATTTTTTACTATGTGAATCGATTCATACAGAAAATTTTGTGTGAATCAATTAGGTAATCGATTCATAAAAAAATGTTTTGAAAATTATTTTCCCTGAAGGTTCAAAAAGTCTTTGAATCAATTAGGTAATTCATTCTTAACTTTTTACATAAGAATGTTAATTGATTCATACATCAATTCAGTCATGAATTTTTTGATGATATTCATAGACGAACTGATTCACAAATTGATTCATTAGTTAATAACCATTCTAAATCGATTCACATTCTTAAAGTTAGTTATTTTTCAAATGTTGGTGGCCATACTATAAATACCATCAAGCCTCATTTCAAACATAACACTTATCATATTAACAACTATGAAAAATAGAAAGAAAAATCAGAGTTATAATTGCTTCATCTCTACCTTAATAAATATCATCTGATTAAAAATCTTAGATCAAATTGGTGTAAAACTCACACTAGATAATTGGGATTTACATCTCAATTTTGGTATTGTATTTTCTATTCTTAATTCTTGGTTTAGTTTTTAGATTTTTAGGTTGATAGAAATCAGAGATACAAAGAGAGATGTTGATCTTCCCTTTGCATCTTCTTTAATTGTGAGATTAATCATAATTAGTTAAAGGTGTAATAAATTCTTATAGTATCTTCTTGAATTATGAGGTTGATCATAGTTTGTAGGAGATGAAAGAATTTTTGTATTTAGGTTAGCAAGCACTTGGTCAAATCTTGTGTGTAATTAGTTGGCAAAAGCCCGGTTAAGTCTTGTGTGTAAACTAGTTTGCAAAAGCCCATATAAATCTTGTGGTTGTTAATAAAAAGTGATCATTTGATTGAGAATTGTCCAGTGGATGTACACTTCAATTGCGATTTCAATTGAAGTGGAATCACTTTAAAAATTTGGTGTTCTTTATTATTTCTGCATTTATATTTTTGCTACATTGCTATTCTATTTAATTGATATTCTATTATTGAATTTCACATTGCATCTAATCAGTGACTGCAATTGAATCTTGATTATCAAATAAAGATACTCTAATCATTTTGTTTAAAGACTTCCATAATTGTAAAACAAACTAGAATCTAAATCAAAAGAGTATTTGTAAAAAGAGGAAAGATCATTATTTTTGGGACCAACTGCCTCACATAAATAGTTTTTGACAGACAACAAGCAAAGGACAATCAAATAGGGAGAGGGATAACTCCTTTTTAATAATATCTATCTCTTTATATAATTTAGAATGTGTAAGAAAATATCAAGTCACCACATTCTGATCCTTAGCTCAAGCCATGGTGCAGACCTAGGGCACACCTTCCCTAAAAAGCTTTCTATGACAAATCCCTACTAGCAAGAATAAACATACTTTTTGCAAGTTGACATAAAGGTTTTTCCTATAGCTTGGAAAGGAATCTATGCGCTATCTCATATGGACAGAAAGGCAAAAATGCAAGGAGCACAACTATGTGTCTTTCTACTAGTGTTATCCTTAGCCTCTACTTTTCTAAATTGAACTCACTTGTATTTTGATGACAACAAACAATTTTGGCAAAGCTAAATTGATTTAATTTTAGTGGTTGGTATATGGATGGCCTTAGACTTCTAATTGAAGATGTAGATTAGGCCTTCCTTAGAATATTTTGTAAAGGTTTAGACTTATTAGAATTAGCTTAAATTTGGAAGTTGTTTTTGGAAGGTTTGCCTCTTGCTTTTGGTGAAATTTTTTTTGATAAATTATACAAAAAATATTCCAACATCTTACTTAATGATTTACCATATTTATTCAGCTTGAAATTGAGGTTTTGAATTGTTTTATGAGGTTCAAAATGGTCAAAACTGTTTGAAATGGTTTGCAAAAGTTTAATTTTCATTCTCCAAGCCTTGCTATTTGATTTGATATTTTTCAGTTGTTTTTGTGATCATTCTCGCAAGAATATGGCAAACATTCTTGCCTTGCAATTTGAATCAATATTTGAACTAATTTTCTATGATTCGAATTAATCCTCTAAAACCCTATTTTTTGTGATTCTAATTGTAATTCTAATTGCATATATTCTTAGATTTACTGAAGGTTTGTAACTTTAGGTGAATTGAATTGCATTTTGCATTGTATTTTGGTGATTTGATTCAATGCCTTCAAAATTGAATCTCGCAATCCTGATCATGATTCTACTTGAAATTTAATTTTTGAATTTGTGATCATGATCACACATTCAAATTTTACACATAATAGCTAGTTTTTTTACTATGTGTCTTCATTTGCCATAAATATTCATTTCATATATTTTCTCAAGTCAAAAACACAACTCTTCATAGGTAAACACTTTCAAATACATCTATTCTTCAATTCTTTACTGTATCTCATACATTTGAGTTAAATCTAATTGAACCTAATCCTATTAAGCTTTATCATTTTATCTTGAACTATTAAGTTTTTGCCAAATTTCTCTTGTAATCAAATTCAAACATTGTTGGGTTTCCTAAAGATAGCCTTACCTAGGGTAGAAGAGTGGTTGAGCTCTTTCTTTCTATTTTTTGAGTGATGATCTCAAAGGGCTTACTATTGTGATTGAGCAATCATTGTATTCGGCTTCTCCAAGTGTCTATCCAAACTTGGAGGTTTTCAATATAGTGGATTTGAGCTTGGTTGAGAGCTTAGAAGTAGATGTATGCCTTGAAATCGATTTTTCAAAAGGGAACCACTATAAATTAGCATTTGAATCTCTCTATCCTCGCTCTTTTACTTTTAGTACTATACTATGTTTAGATTCATTATTGTTCACAATCTTATTGGATAGTTGATATTGTGTTTGCTGGTGTTTCTAATGTATTTGTGACTAGACATTTCTTGTTTCCAAGTAAATTTACTCTTTTTTCTAAAACTCTTGAGGGGTTTGAAGAAAATTGTTTTAAAATTGTAAAATTCTAAAACCAATCCACCCCCTCTTGGTGGAATCCATAGTTACTATCAATATCAGAGCTTGGCTCTTGGCATTAGGTGTAACTACCTCAAGAGGATCTTATGTATTCCAATGGTTTTAGTATTCTACCAGAGTGTCCTCCATTGAACATATCCCTTGGGTTCACATTTATTAGAAATAAAATAGTGGAAGGTGGATACAATCTTCTGATCAAGATTGAAAGCAATATAACCATTTTGAAACTGAGAAGTGAATGAAATGAAGATGAGAAAAAGAAACATCTTTACTTCTAATGTCAAATGGATTGTATCCAATTCCCTTTGGCCAAAAGAGTATGAAAAGGTGTCAAACTGTCTTACTACTAAGCACATGTGGGATGCTCTCAAAATGGCTCGCATTGGCAGTACCCAAGTGAAAGTTCCAAAAGTCGATACTCTAGTTTCACAATATGAACTATTTAAAATGAATGATGGTAAATCTATAAAGGACATGGTTCAAAGATTTATTGCTATTGTTAACCACTTGAGTATTCTTGGTAGGAAATTTGAAAATGCTGACTTAGTGCACAAGTTCCTATAACTTCCAACCATTGAATGGCAATAAAAAATTACTACAATCAAGGAGTCTATGAAGATAGGTATACAATTTTTTCAAGAGCTATTTAGGAACTTGGAGGAGTATGAGATGGAGCTAAAAAGATACTCCAAGAATGATGATGATAGAAGGAGAAAAAATCTGGCATTAAAAATTGCTACAACATTTGAAGAAGAAAAGGATGATGTGGAAAGCTTGGGGGACCTCAATAAAGATGATGATGTGGCCCTCCTAACTAAGAAATATCAAAAGCTTATGAAGGCTCATAAGTCTAGTGGTCTAAGGAAAAGTCCCTCTCCTAAAAGGAATGGTAACAAAGGAGAGCAAAGTAATTCTTCCACTCTTATGTGCTTCGAATGCAAAAAGTCAGGTCATAATCAAATTGGAATGCCCTATCTATCTCAAAAGGCTCTTGGAAAATGAAAGAAAGAAGAACAAGTAGCCCATCAAAAGAACACATCTTGCCACTTAGGGAGACAAGGATGATTATTCAGCATAAGAAGATGACAAAGATGAAGAAGCCTTGCTTTGTTTTATGGCCATGGGAGACAATGACGTAAAGGTATATGACAACAACTCAATTCAATCTAATGATGATTTTGATAAGTTATATAATGAATTGTATGATAATTTGCTTAAGGCAAAGAAAAATGTTAGTCTTTCTAAGAAGATCATTACTTCTTTGGAAAGTAACATTGAAGATTTAGAAAAAAGAAAACGATGATTTAAAGAAAGAAAATGAATGCCTTAAGCTATTATCCCTAGCATGTATTATTTGTGACACTCTTAAAATCAAAATTGATGATTTGAACAAAACTTTGGAGAAGTTTACAAATGACAAGAAGTCACTTGATACACTTCTTAGAAGCAAATGCGTGGGTTTAACAACGAAGGTATTGGTTGTGTACCAAGTGTGCCAAAATCTTTTTACAAAAACCTCTTTGTTAGAAAAATCATAGGAAACTAACCATACATAACATGCCACTATTGTGGACAAATAGATTATAACATTCATTCTTATGCCCACAAAAGGAACACTTATGTTCTAAATGTTAGTGAAAAGTTGGTTTCGGTTCCTAAAGCTTGCTCTTCTAAGGCTATTAACTTTGGTGGACCCAAGACCAATTAGGTACTAGCTTCAAGAGAATGATTTCTTTTGTGTACATGTATGGGAGATCTTGGAGTAACATGTGGTTTCTTAATAGTGGATGCTCCTAACATATGACTAGTAACAAGTTCAAGTTTTTCTCACTTTCTCCTATTAATGGTGGACACATCATATTCGGAGATAATGCCAAATAAAGGTTATACGTAAATGAAGAGTAGGTAAAGTCCTAATTTTTGCGTAGAAAATGTTTTGCTAGCCAAATGACTCAAGCATAATTTGCTTAGGATTAGTTAATTATGTGACAAAGCGAATAAAGTCACCTTTGACTCCACTTGTTGCATAGTTGAGAATATAAATGCCAAGCAAATGGAGTTAGTTAGCAAAAGGTTTAATAATATTTATATGATTGATATTGATAATGAGCTAACTATAAATTCAAAATGTTTGGTTAGCTTCAAGCATGATTCATGAATTTGGTATAAAGGACTTGCACATGCTAGTATGAATTTGATTGGAAAATTATCTAAAAATGATCTAGTTGTTGATTTACCTAAGATTAAATTCATTAAAAACAAGATTTGTGATACATGTCAAAAGGCTAAAGAAGTAGAATCTTCTTTTAAAGCTTAAAATTGTCTTTCTACATCAAGACCACTTCAACTACTTCACATGGACTTAATTGGTCCTTCAGGAGTTAGAAGTCATGGCGGTAATTATTACATGCTTGTGATTGTTAATAACTTTTCAAGATTCACATGGACATTGTTCTTGCTCAAAAGAGTGATATCTTTCAAGCTTTTAGGAAGCTTGCTAAATCTATCCAAAATGAGAAATGACCAATAATAGTTAGTATAAGAAGTGATCATGGCAGAGAGTTTGATAACCATGAGTTTACTTGTTGATACATTGAGAATGGGATAGGTCAAAACTTCTTTGCACCTAGAATCCCTCAACAAAATGGAGTTATTGAGAGGAAAAATAGATGCCTAGAAGAAATGGCTAGGACTATGTTTAATGATAGTGTTCTTCCAAAGTCATTTTGGGTGGATGCAATTAATATCGCATGTTATGTTATGAATTATGCCTTGATAAGGCCAATTCTTAAAAAAAGCCCCTATGAATTGTATTTTGAAAGAAAACCTAATTGTTGTACTTTCATGTTTTTGGTTGAAAATGTTTTGTGCATAATAATGGCAAAGACAATCTAGATAAATTTGATGCCAAATCTGACAAAGCATTATTTATTGGGTATTCTTCTACAAGTAAAGCTTTTCGATTGTAAAATAAGAGAAATTTACTAATAAAGGAATCCATCCATATAGTATTTGATGAATCTACTCCAAGTGCCCATAAAAATTATGATGATGATGAGCAAGTGGACTCTTAGCTTCCTCAAAAATATTTAAATAAGCTTCAAGAAAGAGTTAAGGAAGGAGGAGACAAGGAAGATGATGGAGCTTCTCCTATGATCAATTTGGATGATATGCTTCTTAGATGGCCAGACAAGGCTTGGAAAATCATGAAAAGCCTTCCAAAGGAGCAAATGATCAAAGATTCATCACAAAGGTAACTTGTAATTCATTAAGAGACATTTGTGATCATTTAGCTTTCCTATCTTAATTTGAAATTAAATTCGTTGATGATGCTATAAGTGATGAGCATTGGTTCTTGGCAATGTAAGAGGAATCAAATTAATTTGAAAGAAACCAAGTTTGGGATCTTGTGCTAAGACCAGTTAATCTCACTATTGTGGAAACTAAATGGATTTTTAGGAATAAACTTGATGAAAATGGTGTCGTAGTTAGAAATGAAGCCCGATTGGTTGCTAAAGGCTACAACCAAGAGGAAGGCATTGATTTCAATGAAACTTATGTGCTAATAGCAAGATTAAAGGCTATTAGGATGTTATTAGCATATGTCTACATTAAGAGTTTCAAATTTTATCAAATATATGTTAAAAGTGCTTTCTTAAATGGTTTGATCATGGAAGAGGTTTATGTTGAACAACCCCTTGGTTTTGAACATCACCTCTATCTAAATCATGTATATAAGCTTAAACATGCTCTTATCATCTCAAACAAGCTCCTAGACTCGGTATGAGCACCTAAGCAAATTTCTTTTAGAAAATGGCTTTTCAAGAGGCAAAGTTGATATCACATTATTTATAAAACATAAGGGAAATGATATTCTCTTAGTACAAATATATATTAATGACATTATTTTTAGTGCTACTAATTAAATCTTGTGCAAAGAATTTGTGGAGATTATGCAAGGTGAATTTGATATGCCAATGATGGGTGAACTCAACTACTTCCTTAGTCTTCAAATCAAGCAATCAAAGGATGGAATATTCATTAGCCAAACTAAACACACAAAGGAGTTACTGAAAAGATTTGACATGCTATCATTTAGACCTTTAGTGCTCTTATGAGTCCCTTCACAAAACTTGATCTTGATAAAGGAGGTAAGAAAGTTAATGTCACAGGTAGTTTGTTTTATCTTACTACAAGTAGACCCGATATTATGTTTAATGTGTGTATGTGTGCAAGGTTTCAATCTAATCCTAAGGAATTAGACTTGATTGTTGTTAAAAGAATCCTTAGATACCTTTTAGGCACACCACACATGGGTTTGTGGTTTCCTAAAGCAAACTTTAGTTGCTTGGTAGGTTATTCCGATGCTAACTTCACTGGAAGTAGAACAAATCAGAAGAGCACTAGTGGGGCATATCAATTTCTTGGCCACTCTCCAATCTCATGACATAATAAGAAGCAAAATTATCCACTATTGAAGCAGAATATACAACCATCGGTAGTTGTTGCACATAAGTCCGACAACAATTATCAAACTATGATTTGAATTTTGAGAAAATTTTGATTAAATATGATAATACTAGTGTCATTAACATCATCAAAAATCCTATTATGCTCTCAAGAACCAAGCATCTTGAGATAAGGCATCATTTCATTAGAGATCATATTCAAAAAGGACACATTGCCCTTGAATTTTTACAAATCGATTTTCAACTTGCTGACATTTTTACAAAACCTCTTAATGAATATCAATTTGCATTTATTAGAAGAGAATTGGGCATGTTGAATCCTTTGGAAAATGAGCTTACATGATTTGATTCTCTTCATTTGTTTTATTTCTCAAGTAATTTCTATTGAATTTTCTATTTCAACTCATTTTTTCTTGTTAATTCTTTTAAATCAATATTAATTTAGGCATTAACGGGTCCCCCTAGTTTTTTTAGGTTCATTGTTTTTCTCTGTTAACTCTCCATATTTGTCAATTGATTATGTGGTTAAAAAGATCTTTATTCATATTGTGTTTCTAGGGAAGTGTTAAAAATTTAGAGTTTTGGTGAGTTCTAGTGTGTTTCGATTTGAATCAAGGTTTCTAGTTCATTTTTCAATTCAATCATCCAATTATGCATACTTTCAAGTTGATCAGTAAGTTTCATGATTCTAATCATGAGCCAAATCAGTGATGAACTTGTTCAGTCATGCCTTTATAATCATACTCATGATTCAAATTGCTCATGCATTTCTAGGCTCACAATCTTGATCGTAAGAGAGTGTATAACACCTACACACATTTTTTAGATTTTCACCCTTTTCTCTCAAAGCTTTGCCACTCTCTCTCAAACCCTACCATTTCTCTCTAAATTTTCAACAAACTTAACCAATTAAACTCAAATTTCTCTTCTCCAAAGCACTTTCCTACCTATTTCGCTCAATTCTAACTGATTACAACCTTTAATTTCTCCAAAATCTAAAAAACCCCAAATTTTCCTAAATCACCTTTCTCTCTCTTTTTTTACAAATCATCATGACTGATTATTTTACCATTGGTTTGAAGAAGAGAAAGAAGGTCATTGGTGATAAGAGGGCATATCATACAGATGTCACCATTGAGGAGCAAAAATTCTTTTCCAATGTTGAGTCTTATGAAAGGCATGCTAAATACAAAGAAAAGGATGTATCTTTGATTAAATGCTGGGATAAAAGATTTCTTAAGGAGAGTCACCTAGAATTATATGATTTGCTAAAGAAGTATGAGCAACTCAATTTTGTCTGTCATAGTGCCCCTTGTCACCCTGGGCTAGTTTGACTATTTTGTGCCAACCTAGGTGTAGTAAATGGAAAACTATCTACATCTATGATGAGAAATGCCATAAATTTGGATGTAGAGACATTATGCAATTTGTTTTGAATGGAAGGAGGGCCTAGTTTAATTACAAGCAAAGATGTGGAAGAATATTCAAAAAAAGAAGCTATCAAAATGCTTTTTCCTGACTCTGCTCCAATTGTCACCACCAGTAAACTAATGATCACTAGATTGTTTGTGGAGGATCATTTCCTTCACTACACAATTGTGAAGATAACCCTACCTCGCCACACTAACTCCTCCAACATAGTTAAAGATGAAATCTTTCTGATGTAAGCATTGAAGAAAGGCTTGGAAATGAACATCCCACACCTCATCCTTTCTTACAAGGGCACTTTCTTCATGAAACCAAATCAAAGTTTCCTGCCCTTTGGAATGATACTAACTAAAGTTTATTGACATTTTTGTGTTCCTCTGTCTTTAGAAAAGGAGGTTGAAAATGTGGATAGCTTCACTTCAATTGATGAAAAGACCTTACATCAAATGCAACTTAGATTTATGAATAGGAGATGGGTGAGACAAGATGGGTGAGCATATGGAAGATCTAATGGCGCTTTGGGTCTTGGTTCCAGTGGTTCAGTAGATTTTTAAAATGAGACTTTAACTCTCCTAAGGTAACTCTAACTCCAGAAAAACATAATTTTTTGGGTCAATGGAACAGTCACACTAGCAAATAAATGAAAGGTTGGACTTTATTAAAGCAAACATGAGTGTGGAGATTAGAGACCTTTATAGTTAATTGAACACCATGAAGGGACAACTCAATGAAATTCAAGATGTTATTGCTCTGAATGGTTCAGCTTTTTAACCTAGTTTCATTATAATCTGATTGTTCCCTTTGCCCCATTCCCTGGTTATTATTGTTTTTATCTACTGCTACATTATAACTTTGTTGGATTTTTTTCTAGATTTCAATTTGATTTTGATCATTTTCAATGATATTTGTGTTTCTGGTTGTTAGATTTATATGTTGCTTTATACTCTTTTTGATATGCCAAAAGAGGGAGTATTATTGTGTATTTTTTAAGATTTGAGTGTTGCATGCTATTGATGGCGAAATCCAGTTAACCAGAAAAGTTCAATAAACCCTAAACTGCAATCTGGTCGGTGTGAAAGATAAAAAGATTATGAGAAAGAGAATAAGAGGAAGAATAGGGAAAGGGCACCAGGAGTTTTTTTAATGTGATTTGGCTAAAATCAAGTGTTGATGCCTACATCCATGATAGTTTTATTTCCCAGTCTTTTCTACTGAGTATAATATTTTTACAGAGTAATCACCTAAGTTGGTTTTCTTTTTGTCTAGAATTGGCTCTCCGGGGATCTTTTTTCTACAATAATCTTAACCCTTATTTATAGTCACAAGGGTGTATAATCTTAAAGTATTCCAAAAAAGGAAAAATAATAAACTAATTACAAGTTAATTCCTACAAATTGGTGTCTACAAGTTAGCCATGCAAGTAGGTCTTTCCTTAGGTTTAACCACAGCAAGTGTGCTGCAAGCTAGAGTTCATTGTCAATCGACCTAAGTTTTTTATGAGCATTGTTGCCCAGTGAACTGAGCTCATGCTTTGGCGATCTAACATCTTGGTCTAATGGTTTCAAGCTTGGTTTTTATTAGTTTGGACTTTGTCTGTTGGGCTTTTGCTAGCCTATTTGCATGGTTCCAAAAATACCTATAACACCAGCCCTCTAGCTATCAATTCATTCTGCAAACTGGGAGCTGTAATTTGCTGGAAAAAGTCTACACTTATAGTCTACAGTGTTGTCATTTTAGACTTCTATCCCATCATTTTATCTATGCCAAGCCATGCATTTAATGCTTATTTTTTCATAGTCATTGGCATGTCAGTCTTACTATTTGCTAGACCCTTAGATCAAGTGTAGTTGATCAGTCTATAGGCCTATTGGTTGAGCCACCCATGTTGTTGATCATCTAGATCTTGGAAGAGGCGTGTATGGCCTACTGCATAGTAAGTTCTCATGGATAATTCTTCTGAGGATCCTAGGAAGTTTTGTACAAATTTCATATCCTCCTCATGGTGATGTTAATGAATTCAGTTCTTTCATCTTTGTTATTTTGCCTCCTTAGGAGAATAATGAAAAGAAGTTTGAGTGCAACATGGCTAGTGACCTAAGTGATGGATGGCTTGCTCATCAGATATGTTAATCCTTCAGCCCTCTAGGGGTTTAACTTCTAGAAGCCAGCCTTCCTCCTAGGAGATAATAGCTGTAGGCTGATTTTAATCTATATTTTTTAATCTTCATGTGTACATTTACCTCATTGAATGAGGTTTTTTTAATGAATTTTGCATAATTTTCTTGCTTTTCCAAGCATGCTATATTGGATGTTTAGTAGGTTGCAAATGATAACATGTTGGGTGACATGAATAAACTCCTGCAAAACATCTTAATAAATATTAGTCAAGTGGAATGACCAATCAGTGACATTGTTGCTTTTCAACTTGCAAACCATGACAAGGTATATTTGTCAAGAATGACAATGTATATTTGTTAGGTCGAGCACCCTGGTAGATCGTGCAGGTGCTCCTTAACTAATACACCATAACAATGTATATTTGTCCAGCAAAACAATGTATATTTGTCAAGTTGACTGTGACAATGTATACTTGTTAGGCTGAATGTTTGGTAGTTCATGCCTCTAGCAATGAATATTTATGTAGGTCACATGAGTGCTCCTCAGCTAGTAGACCATGACAATGTATATTTGGTCATGTTGACCACGACAATGTATATTTGCTCAAGTAAGGCAATGTATATTCGTCAGACTGTTCATGACAATGTATATTTGCTCGAACTAGGCAATGTATATTTGTCAGAATGTTTATGACAATGTATATTTGCTCATGTAAGGTAATGTATATTTGTCAGGTTAAGTGCCCAAGTTGGTCACATGGGAGCTACGTCTCAGCTAGCATGAGTTGGTCGCAAGCAAGTGGTGCCAAGTAGTAATCTTGTTGCTAGTGGGTTGCATTACAGCAATCATGTTGCTCATTAGGTCGTGCCACAACAATCGTGTTACTCAGTAGACACTGAGTCTTGACTCTAGCTCTTTTAATCAAGATTAAAAGGTCAATATAAAATTTATTAAAAATATGGGTGTAGATGTTCTGCATTCCAAGCTCATGGAAGTTTAGTCTCATTTGTTTTTGTAGTCTCAGACTCAGACTTTCCTACATAACATTTTGCTAAAAATTTATTCAAAGATTAGTAAATATAGATATAAGAGTACAAGGAGAAACTTAGGTGTTTTTACTAATTTCTAAATAATACTATAGGATTAACAAGACGAGTCTATCCTGGCTTTCTTTGCAGCCTAATTTCTAAGGTCATCATTTTGACTCCCCTCACCACTGCTCCTCCTTTTACTCAAGTTGGAGCTATTTGCCTCATCTTTCTTTAGGCCAAAGGTTTCCTCCCACCTAATTTGTTTGGCAGCTCACTTGTAGAACTTGGCAAGGTCCCTTACTAGAGACTTGTATATGCTTTTATATAGCTTTCTGTCTTTGTTGAGTCCAGCTAAGATCACTATTAGGATGCCTTCGTCTGAGGAATTCTCTACATTATTGACCTTGCATCTAAACCTGGTGATGTAGTCTTTCAGTGATTCATTCTTCCACTGGAAGACCATTGCAAGGTGGCAGGATAGTGCAAGTTACCTTCTCAACATTTTGTATTGATTGATGAACCTTCTTTGGCACTATTCCTAACTATCAATGCTGCAAGCTGGGAGATTTCTGAACCAAGTTTGAGGTAGATTTCCAAGAGTGGTTGACAAGATACAACACTTGACCAGAGAGTTTGTTGTTTGAAGGTTCATCTGAACATTGAATGCGTCTAGGTGGTCATATGGATCACTATCCCCATTGTACTATGGGATTGTAGAGATTTTAAATTTGCAAGGGAGAGGTTCCATCTCAATTTCTTTAATGAATGGTGTCCTCTCCTTGTTGTGATCTCATTGGTTCCAAGTGGGAGGTGTTGTACAAAAACTTGTTGTATGTTTTAAATAACCGCAAGCGCACAGCGTAGATGTAGTAAAGAACTGGCGAATACAGGTCAATCCCACAGGGAAGTTTTGCTCTTTTTAAATACTGAAACCTTTACAATTTAACTATCCAGATTTATTTGAAGAATAAAAGGAGTATAAAAAGAATAAAAGAAAGATAAAGGTTGATAATAAAATCAAGAAAACAAAGATGTAAATTAAA
>JANHAO010014539.1:0-15275 GCA_026873985.1 Saraca asoca
GAAAAGATAGACAAAAATTACAAGTTAATGACTAATTAAGGGTTAAAATCAGGTATTTTTATAGGTACATTTTCTACTTATCAGTGACACAACGAGGTCATTGTGTGACCAACTCGCAAAGCAGCCAACCATCTTACTCGAGCTCGCTACACTACAGCAACAACATCGAGCTCGCTAAGTAAACTGCAACAGCGACCCTAAGCTAAGAAACTTCACTTAGGAGGATAGACATCTCGCTTAAACAAAGCAGGATCAAGCCATAAATACACATATGCCAGTCTACAGCTGACATGAGGGGCCCACCCCACAGAAAGCAGTCTATAACAATCGGATTGCAGGAGTTTTATTATCTTTCACATTTATTTCTTGATGTAACACAACTGTAACAACTGTAGCTTGTAATCATTACGTGTAACTCTTCTTTTCCCTATAAATAGGGATACATTGTTAGAAGAGTGGGAGGGCCAAAAAAAGCTTGTAAGAAAAAACTCTATAAAAATTTCCTTCCATATATTAATAAAAGCTCCGTCGTAGACATAAGGTTTGGTACCTCCTGGATTTAGCCGAACTATATTAAACGAATGTGCATGCCTCCATGTTTCTTCCTCTTCACCATCTCCATCATTTTCCATCCAGCACATCTTATAACCAGAAAATAGCTTGGGGTTCAAGAACTACACACTTCGGTTAACTAAAATTTGGGCTCCTGGCACGAACCAGATTTCACTGTCAACATTTTGGCGCTAAAAGGAGGGGCCCATCTATTTTCTGTATTTGTTTTCCTAGAACATCGATTCCCATAGCAACAATGGTAAAAGGAAAAGCCACTCAAAGTTCAACCGCTCCAGCTTTCAACCGATGGACACTCCCATTGTGGGGGCTCACCAGCATTCTACTGCTATCCCTGAAAATGAAAAGGCGCAAATGCCTAGTCAGCCCCAACTAGCACTCAAAAATACAGTAAGAGAGTTGGCTGAAACTATTAAAGCATTGGCATAGGCACAAGCCCAAAATGTGCAAAGACAAGAAGAAGTCATGGCACAACTCTAGCAGCTCTGTAGAAAAGCTCAGAAGGAAACCCATAAAGATCACGATAGTCAACGACTAGGGGGTTCGTAACAAGCAAAAAGCTCCTCCCCACAGCTCGAAATATGGGACCGGATAATGGACGAAGTCCTCTAAAGGCTTAAACGGCTAGAAAAATGCCCACAGCCTCAAAGCAGTCGACCTCACAACGAGGAAAGCTCACCATTTTCTGTGGAGATTGAAATGCAGCCTTCCCCACAGAAACTTAAAGTTCCCATGATCCCACTATATGACGGGAATAGCGACTCGAGCGAGCACTTCGATGTGTTCAATATCCAAATTGATCTTCAAACAACTAACCCTTTGGTGAATTGCAGTGTCTTCTCGGCCACATTAGGAGGAATATCTCACACATGGTTCAAAAACCCCCCAGCTCGCAGCGTCAACAGTTGGGAAGAATGCCAAAGAAAATTCATTGACCAATACCAGGCATTGAAGAGGAACTTGTGCCTCCTTGCCATCTTAAAATGATCTTTTAGTGCAAGAACAAATCACTAAAAGACTATATAGCCAGATTTAGGCATGAAGCCAACTCTATGGAAAACCCTTTAAAGGAAAGTATCTTGACAGCAATCCCAACGGGACTCCGTAAAGACGGAAAGCTGTACAAAAGCCTTTATAAGTCCCCAACTCAAGACCTCGTTGAATTATATGAGTAAGCTGCCAAACAAATAAGGTGGGAAGAAACCTTCGAAATGAAGGAACCCAAGCAGAAGGCGAAGCCCAGTGGTCCCACAGCAGGCAAAAAGAGGAATGGCAAGAGTCATAGTCATGACCCCACTCCTCAACTCGTAAAGAAGGCAAAGCCTTAGTGACCTGGAGGTCACTTTGAAAGCTACAGTGTCCTGTCAGACACATAAGATAAAATTTTTGCCGTAGAGACTCACAACGAAGACTTTGGGAGGCCCAGACCAATGAGGGCATCCACCAAGTCCAGAGATCCAAGCAAATTCTATGCTTATCACAACAAAGTCAGACACACCACCTCAATTGGGCACTAAAAGATGCCATAGAAAACCTCATCAAAAGAGGCTGATTACAGGATTATGTGGTGAGACCGTTGGAGTAGCGAGCTCAACAAGATCAGCAAATCACTAATCAAGAGTCGAAGCCCTCCATCAAAACCATATTCTAATCCTGTAACATTTTCTTAAGACCAATGACAATCTCAAGGTTGTATGAATCGTTCAATGTTGGATCAATGTAATTCATAGTTGACTGGCTAAAAAGCGCTACCCAGCTAACGAGTTTTCACTCCGTCATTACAAGGATACATCTGGGGGTGAGATAGCACGAGGCCTACCCCGTTGATACATCCAGAGTAGAATATATCCTATAAGTTAGGACCAAGAGTGCAAAATCCTTAACCACTGTGCAATAAGATTGCTATCTCACTAAGCAAAAAGATTACTATGAGTTTGAGCAACAAGATTGTTGTCTCACTGAGCAACAAGATTGTTGTAAAGCTGAGCAACAAGATTGCTGTGAGATTGAGCAATGAGCTTGCTATGACAATGACATGCGATCTCGCTTAGCGATGAGTTATCATCTCGCTATAGCAAAACCAAAATTGAGAGTGAGATGGCCCCAGAGCCTACCTCGACAGCACACTTAGATCAAATAGCAAGCAACAAGCCCACCACATCACTAGGACACCAGAATGAACTCATTATAGCTCTCATGCAATGTGGATGTCTACAGCTAACATGCGATCAGAAAATCATAGCTCACATACGACCTCTAATCAGTCACAGCTTGTATGCGACCTGATTCTTACTTGCCAAAGGCCACCAAAATAAAGAAGAATCAAAAAGCACAACCGATTGGTCAAAAAGAGATTTCATTAATCACCAGAAATATACAAATAATGGTGCACAAAGCATCGAATAGAACTTTTAGAAGCTACACAGAGGAGATCATACACTAAAAAGCCTCAACGAGGTAAAATTACATCTGAAGAAGAAGAAATACAAAAACAGAGGCAAAAGCCTGAGAGCATAATACTACCATTCCGGCAAGAAAGTGAAGAGCCAGCCACTGGGAGACAAACTCCCACCAGCAGGAAGACCAACAACTCCACTCTTGTAGTTTTCACATCCCCAGCCAACAGTTCCTCCCGGACCAGACCCAATGCAATTCAAAAAGACACCAAAAGCCTAGCCAGCGATGCTGGATTCTATGGAAGGAGTCAGGTAAGATAATCCAAGATCTACATAAGACTCCCCAAGAGCCCATATGGCAGATCCTGTAGTGAAGCCATGTGCAACAGGCTATCCATGCCTCCAAACACTCTACAATAGGCCATCCATGTCTCGACAAGCTTCACTAGAAGCCAAGATATCAAAAGTGCAGGGGGCTTAACAGACTCATCCATTAAACTCTTTTGAGGAAAAAGAAGAAAGCCCTCAGGGTATAAAAAGACCAGCTCAGTCCACCAAAAAATCCAGGAGACATCTGGATAATCTTAATCTAATGGCCCAAAGCAAATGGCTGTGCCACACCAATGACCAAAATTATGAATAGAAGAAAACATGGCCTAAAGCAGAATGAAAAGATAGAAAAGAAACCTAAAGTGACAAATCAAGCAAGCAAGGACTTTAACTACAAACAAAGCCTTAGAAAAATTACAACTCTCGATCCACAAAGCAAACCAAGAGTTGGGGGGCTTATGTTACAGGTAAAAATCAGCTTTGAAGAATGAGACAAGCATGAAACTAACAGAAGCTAAGTTACTTAGCTCACTGAAGATGACTAGCAAGAACCACCTCGCTTATTGCTAAAAGGTGATGCAACAAGGTCATCGTGTGACTAGCTTGCTAAGCAACCAACCACCCTGCTTGAGCTCGCTACACTACAGCAACAGCATCAAGCTCGCTAAGCAAATTGCGATGGCCACCTCAAGCTAAGAAACCCAGCTCAGGAGGACAGACATCTCACTTAAACAAAGCAAGATCAAGCCATAAACACACATATGCCAATCTACAGCCGATAAAAGGGGCCCACCCTACAAAAAGCAGCCTTCAACAGTCGAATAATAGGATTTTTATTGTCTTTCACATTTATTTCTTGATGTAACACAACTATAGCTTATAAATAGGGATACATTGTTAGAAGAGGGGGAAAGGCTGAAAAAAACTTGTAAGCAGAAACTCTGTAAAAATTTCCTTCCATATATTAATAAAAGCTCTATCATGGACGTAGGGTCCGATACCGCCCAGATTTAGCCAAACCACGTTAAAAGAATGTGCATACCTCTATCTTTCTTCCTCTTCACCATCTCCATCATTTTCCAGCCAGCACATCTTATAACCAGAAAATAGCTCGGGGTTCAAGAACTACACACTCCAGTTGAATGAAATTTGGGCTCCCCGCATGAACTAGATTTCACCATCAATAGATTTATTTAATGTTTAATGATTATTTTAATTACTCAGTAATTATTTATTAATTTTAATCATTTATATTTATATTTGAATATTACAATTAAATTTTAATTATTTATTAATCATTTTAATTACACAATAATTGTTATTATTTATTTAAATTACTTAATAATTATTTAATGATTATTTAAACATTAAATAATGATTTGTTATTTTTTCAATACTTATTCATAATTATTTTGATTGCTTGATAATTATTTTTGTTTGGTTCTTTTGTTTGTTTTAGAGTATGTATTAAGTCATGCCTTTAAGAGTGACAACCATATATAATACCTTCCTTGTGTTCCAAATTAATAGGCATGGATAAATCCTAGATTAGTTGCTTAAGGAAGACAGATGAGTATAAAGAAGGATTGAACATATTTCTTAATTTCACATTTGAGTGACAATTTGTTGAAGGAAGAATAATATGCCCCTGTCATAGTTGTAAAATCAAAAAAATGGTTAACTAAAGTTGAAGTGTGCGAGTGCTTAACTCTAAAGCAATTTCAAGTTAAATACACTAAGTGGGTATGGCATGAAGAATGCAACTTACTTAAAGCATCTTCTAGTAAAGCACATGTGATAGAAACTCCTCAAAATATAAGTCTCTAAAAACCAATAGAAGACGTTATCAATGATGCATTTGGGTTCAATAGTCTACATGATGACAATGAACCTAACTTATCTCATGAAGCTACAAGTGATAATGATGACATGTCAGGTAAAAGGATGGATGAAGCTTCTGCTAAGTTTTATGAGTTACTTAATGATAGAAATCAAGAACTTTATAAAGGGCGCACAAAGGACCCCAAATTATCATTTCTAATAAAATTGTATCATATCAAGTGCTTGTGTGGCATGACTAATAAAGCTATGACCATGATCTTGGAATTGTTGAAAGATGCCTTTTAGCATGGTAAGATCCCTAATTCATTGAGCGAGGTTAAGAAAACCATCACCAAACTTAGGCTAAATTATTCTAAAATACATGCTTGTCTGAATGATTGCATGTTGTATTGGAAGGATGATGAGAATAAGGAAACATGTAAGAGATGTCATACATCTAGATGGAAGGAAAGAGCTATAAGTAAGAAAATGAAACAACCTATAAAAGTTTTATGCTACATTCCACTTAAACAAAGGTTGCAAAGGTTATTTATGTCTACTAAGATGTCTGAGCACATGAGGTGCCACGTAACTGGGAACTATAATGATGGCTTGATGAGGCATCTAAGAAACTCTGAAGCATGGAAGAAATTTGACTCAACTTGCCCTGAATTTGCTACAGATTGTTGGAGTGTTCACCTAGGTTTCAATGATAATTCCTAGTAAATGCATGCCAAGGATTGACATACATGTCTATTTGTAACCTCTTATGAAAGAGTTCGAAGAGTTATAGATGGAGGGTGTGGACACCTATGATGTTTCAATGCATGAAATGTTCAAACTATGAGTGACACTAATGTGGACAATTAATGATTTCCCAGGGCTCGACACCCTGTTTAGCTATAATACACACATTGGATTAGCTTGTCCAACTTCTCACTTTGATGCAGCTCCACTACATTTGCCTTACACTAGAAAATGATGTTTTTGGGGACGTTGCCATTTTCTTGTAGCAAATCATAGATTTTGGTTGATGAGGCCCCACTGTGATGGGACTCATGAGTTTAGAAACCCTCTAAAATCACTATTAGGCATAGAAATCTTCAAACAAGTAGTAAAACATTAATGTTACATTTAGGAAGTCAATAGAAGGGGATGCTAAAGGGAAGCAAGCTCATGCAAATGACAATCAAGTGGACTTCCAACAATAAAAAAAAAAGTTTGCATTCTTCCAACTTTCATATTAGGAGTCTAACATGTTGCTTCACAATCTTAATGTCATGTATATCAAAAAATATGTTTATGACAATATCACTTACACTTTACTAAATAAAAATGAAAGGACAAAAGACCATTTCAATGCTCAAAAAGACCTTTAGGTAATGGGCATAAGAATGGATTTATGGCATAATGATAAAGGAAAATACAAGCCATATCTATTTTCAATGACAATTATAATGAAGGTTGTATTCTTTAAAAATTTAAAGAATATGAAGATACCTGATGGGTATTCAAGCAAAATTTTTAGGTGTATCAATTTAAAGCAACACAAGTTGTTTATGTTTAAAAGTCACGATTGTCATGTACTTATAGTGCTACCCATTGCAATACATAATGTGTTATAAGGCAAATTGATTGCAATATTGGTTAAGTTAAACTCATATTTTAGACAAATATGTGGTAAAATTGTCAACCCTGATGACCTCAAGAATGTCTGACAACAAATTGTGATTATACTCATTTGTCACCATTATAGTTCATTTGTGTGTTCATCAAGTTTATGAACTATGATTGGGGGCCCCAGTTCGATATTGATGGATGTACATTATTGGAAGGTAATAGTTAATTTTATCCATTTAAGTCTAGACATGTAATTCTATTTTTTTTTCTAATGATATCTTCCCTTATGTAGATATTTGGGACATCTAAAGTCTTATGTGTGCAATAAGGCTCAACTAGAAGGTTCCACTGCTGAAGGGTACGTATCAAAAAAGTGATTAATATTGTGTTCAAGATATCTGGAAGGAATTGAGACAAGGTTCAATTGAATAAGACATGTGAATGATGAACTAAATGATATTGGATGTAAAGAAGTGTCTACTATCTTTCCTAAGATAGGTAGACCTTAGGTAACAATTCTAGTTTCATGTTGACACCTATTGAAAAGATACAGACATATCGACATATGTTATTTAATTGCAAAGTAGTTAATTCATTTCTGGAGTAAGTATCCATAACAATATCCATATACCTTTCTATCTTTCCTATGATTACTCGGCCTAGCAGTTATAATTTTGATTATTGCTTGTAAGGAATTTACATTATCTATGAAAAGAATAATAAAGATTCGAATGCATTCCTTTCTGAGATGCAAAAGATAGTTAACAAAGATTTTGCTAAATGGTTTTCCTTATGAGTAAATCATAAAAGATAATTATTACATAATTATTTATTGCTTTTGACGCATAATTGTAAAAAATGATTTTCTTTTGTTAGGTTTTTGTGGATGACGTGGTTGGTACTATATATGTCAGATGATTGAAAACAACTAGTCCAAGGACCTCTTCCAAATGCTAGAAAGCTTTTGTCATTCAATGTTAGCAAATATAGATTTCACACATTAGCTCGAGAAAATAGATGGGAAACCCAGAATTCTAGAATTTTTATGGCTTCTACAATGAACAATGTTTCTAGCCCTCAAGATTTAAGCCAGAAGGATGCTAATCTTTCATATTATAGGAAATTGGTAGATATTATTAAGCTCAATTACTACAAAAAATTTATGACCCTTTCGAAATGTATGTGGGCTAACACTACTAATAATAGAGGGTTTATAAAGGATGCTTGGGGCTTTAATGTTGTAAATTTTAATAGGTTAATTCACATTAGTGCATGTGAAGAGCATGAGCCTTTCATTTATAAATTCCAAACTCAAATGGTTTATTTATAGAAGGTCAAATATCACTAGAGTAGAGTGTTATTGTTCATTTGAAGCCAAGAGACTTATACGACATAGGAGGCAATGTTAACGATGAGATATGCAAGCTTTAACCATTTTCTCAGTTAAAGTTGAGCAATTTTTTTGGGAATGATGATGACAATATTCAATTAGCAAGGGAAGAAGAAAATGATGATTGCTTGGAAGGTGTTGATTTAGAAACCAATGTCGAGGAAGTTGAGAATATGCCAGATCCGAGAAAAATTTTTGTTTCAATTTCTAATTACTTTGTTAATGAATTTATGATTTGTTTAAATGTCAAATTACTTCATTAAAGAATTTATGCTTTGTTTCAATGTCAAATTAGTTTGTTAAATAATTTCAATTTCATGTTTTTATTGACATTTGTTTTGCAGATATGTCTAAGTCAAAACATCCAAGAGTTTAGGGCAACAAAGGAGCATCCAATGTCCAGTTTGCTCCTCCACAGCCAACTCAAGATGTTCTACCCCCTGTTTAGGCAACACATTCACATCTTACATAGCCTATGCAATTGAGATAGCTGAGATAGTCCACACCACCCACATTGCCCACATAGGCCTTATAGCCCACCTAGCCTACATAGGCTTCATAGCCTACCTATCCCACACAACTTAATGCTTCTAGGACGGAGTTAGACACTGTGATGGATGATGATATTCATACATCATCATCTAGTACTAGGAAGGGGATGTACAGAAGTGGGCGACATTACAATGTTATAGGTAACTACAATATATCATTTTTCCATTATGTACTTGACTTAATATATAAGGAGGGTGTGATAAAGTCCAAAGAGCTAAAGGTTTAACAAGTTTGGACATTAGATGAAGGAAAAAAGTTATAATTAAAGTAGACAATTAGGGTCACCCTATACAAGAAGGAGGAGGACTTCTTTCAAGAGTGATGGGTCATTTAGCTGAGACTAAATTTCTGATAGATTATGAGACTTGGCCTACATACTAGACTTAGTTGAAGATGATGGTGTAGCTAGATTGGTGATGGTATGTAATAGTTTTGATCAATTATTTACAATTTATATTTCATTCTATTGTTAATGTTTTTGTTTTTGTCATAGCCATAATTTTAGTTTCCAAATGATGAAATGGGCATTTGGTTTGCTAAGCAAGTTATTAGGACGTAATGGAGAAATTATAGATTGGCTATGTATAACAAGTATTGTGACCCTAGCTTGACAAAGGAGCAAAATATTGATTAAAATTGCCAAAGGGTATCACAGGGGAGCAATGGAAAAGCTTTATCCTCATCCATGATAAGCAAAAATACAAGGTTGTATGATCATATTTTTAATATAACTATGCTTGTACTAATGGCAAAATGAATAATTGAGTTTATTTATGCTAGAAATATGCAAGTAGAATGCACAAAACAAAAGCAAGCAGACCATTCAACACACTATGGGGTCTAAAACATTTGCACAATAGAAGGACAGGATAGTAGTATAACCATTTTTCTCAAGTAAATAAAATTAAGTTCATATAGATTCATTTAAGTCAAACCCCTTTTTATTGAAATTACTAGAAAAGGAGAAAGAGCATCCAGTTGGTCGAATGGAGTTGTGGATATCATCATAACTTTTGTCTTTACTTAGGAGAAGCTAAATGAATCTTTGAGCCAAATGGACCCATCACAACATTCAATAACATCTTTAGATGATGTATTTGGAAAAGTGTTTGGGAAGGAGCATCCAAGCCATGCTTGTGCTCTAGGGATGGCAGTGTGCCTAACAAGTGTATTTGGGACTAGTTCTCAAAGAGTCCATTCCACCAGTTCTTCCAACACTAATCTAATAATTCAAGAAGAGATGAAAAGCCTAATATCAAAGCTTGACCAAACCAAGGATTAGTTGTTCCTATAACTGTTGAGGACCCAACTTGCTTGATAATAAGAATTAGGTGCCACCTAGTTCCATCTAGTTAACAACAGGCCCACCCTAATATGTGTTTGAAAATTTTTTCTTTCAATTAATTTACAGGCCATTATTTTTATTGTCAAATATTTTTATATATCATTGACATTTGACAATAAAAAAAGAAGAAAATCCCAAATTAACTTGGGATTAGGTTGAAGTTTAAAACAAAGTAATGAGTGGGCTCTTTACTGGAAACATAGAAAAGCCTAGCTAGTTGTGATGGTGGCATATTAGGATGTATGATTACAAGGTTGTTGTACTGCTATTTTTAATAAAAAAATGTCACGCCTTGTTTTAAGACATGTGATTGGCGTAGAAGGCCATCGATAATTAACCCTCTATAGGCCTAACAATGTTGTAAAACCCTTGATGTTATACACCTCCTATATGGAGTGCATTTAGACAAGTAGAAAACATGTAAGAAGTGAGGATACCTAAACAACATAAACACATTTATCAAAATACTCTATCAAATTTCTAACAAAAATCTGACAAAGCTTTCCCTATTTTCTAGACCCTGGGTGCTAGGCTAGTACAATAGCTAAGGGCTATAAGTCCTACTCACAATTTGTACAACTAAACAAAATATCACTGAGGCATGGACAAAACAATGTACACAAACCACTAGGCGATGACCAAACACAATCACATCACGACTTAACTACACGAACTGCCAAAATATCACTATGCATTCGGGCTCCACAAAAGCAGTCTACCTAATCAAGGAGCAAACTTAGGACCAGATGGATATGGGTAAGTATCGAGAGTGGCCTCAAGCTATGAAAACATAAAAGAAAACAAGTAAGTTTCATAGAAAGTGGATAATCCCTTGAAAAAAAAATAATTAGTTTATGACTCATATTCAAAAGTAAGTTAGTAAAGCATATATATATCCAGATTTAAACATCAATTTGTAAGCATATTATTAAATTTGAAATAGTGAGAACAAGTACGATATTATTTATTTTTCTAGAATACTTATCACACAATTCAGTAGAGAAAAATCACTACTATTGCTCTTACTTCACAAAATTTCAAGTAATCGAACAAGAATTCAAAATTTCTATATATAATTAGAATCCAGTGGGTAATTCCTAAAGGCAACCTTACGTAATAGATATTTGTCATCATCATCCACCTTATTATTCCAATTGATATTCTCCCCTTATTCCTCCAATAGACATAGTTCTATCACAAGTGCACTTGGATGTTTTCTAAAGGAATTCCCAATGGATTCAAATTTCAAGAAAGTTCAATTAACATATTTTTTTTATATAACAATATGCATTCAAAGGTAAGGAACTATTTCTAACCATCTCATAAATTAAATCATAAGACATCACTGTCATCCATTCCATATAACATCTTGTTCAAGAATTTCAACAATCCATTACAGCAAAATAATAAAATTGCTAGCCTCAAACGTAGTAAATAATACAAAAAAAGAATTGGTATAATGTAGAACTATATATATCATAACGTATGGTTTTATTTTTTTAAAAAAAAATAAACAAGGGGCTAACAACATCTAAACTACTTAATAATCATAGTAATCTATGATGTTCCAAATCATGATATCAAACATGTTATACACCAAAAATGGCCTCGTGCGGACGAATCCCCGAGTACCCGAGAGCACGAGGATCAGTCCTCGCATCTCAGCAAAGAGCCTTCGGAAGCTCTAGGCAAGCAGCAGCGAGCGCATCAGGCACTAGATCCTGTCCCGACCGCCTCGCCACGTCGTGGTCCGAAGGGCCACGCCTCAGCGAGCACGTGACGTAGCGACAACAGGCTTAGACGTCAGGATAGCGACCGCGCCCCCTCATTGCAGCAAGCCTAAAATCGGCTTCCTCAAGAAGCTCTTGCCTGAGACAGCAAAGCACCCTACTACCTGACACAGTGGCGGCTATGAAGCCTACTTGTCGGCCTAAAGAGGCCTGCTTCACAGCCCATTTTCTAGGATACAGACTTCTTAGTGTCTTCTTCCATTTAATTAATGTAACACAACTGTAGTTAGCATTTAATGTATGTCTGCTCTCCTCCTTCTATAAATAGGATTTCCTTGTTAGCAGAAGGGGAGAAAAAGGAGATAAAGAGGCCAATCTTGTACCTAAACATTTTATATACATTATCAATAAAATCTCCGCCGTGGACGTAGGGTCTAGTGCCGCCTGGATTTAGCCGAACTACGTTAAAACACTATCTTTTCTTCCCTCTCTTCCTCTGGACCATCCTCTGCAGCACTTCCAAGAGTGGCATTGATTGCAAAACTCTACATCCTGTTGGCCGAAGTTTGGTTCTCCCTACACGGACCATATTTTGCCGTCAACATCTTTTGGGCCGTCTGTGGGGATCATCCATTCTTGGAAGTCTCCATTATTGTCCAGCAATGGCACGAGGAAGTGCAACTCGAAGCTTTACGGTTCTGGCATCCCAGCACACTGCCATGCCTGGAACACAAGAGGAGCAAACACCTGACCAATCTCGATCGGCCTTGGAAAATACGGTTAAAGATTTGACTGAGACTGTTAAGGCACTTGCCCAGGCAGAAGCACAAAGTGCCCAAAGACAAGAAAAGATCATGGCGCAGCTCCAACAGCTTCAGGAAGAGGCTCGAAGAGAGACTCGTGATGACCGCGATAGCCAGCGGTCGGGGGGCTCACAACACGCCGAGAGTTCCATCCCCCAGCATGGAAATCGGCACCCGGTAATGGATGAGGTTCTCCGAAGGCTATAGTTGCTTGAGGAGTGCCCACAGCCTCAAGACAACTAAATGCATCATGAGGAAACCCCACCGTTTTCTATGGAGATTGAGAAGCACCCTTTCCCACAGAAACTCAAGGTGCCCACCATCCTGCTATACGAGGGAAATAGTGACCTGAGTGATCACCTGGATGCGTTCAATACTCAAATGGACCTCCAGACGATTGAACCCCTATTGAAGTGCCATATCTTTCCTGCCACTTTAGGGGCAGCCCCTCACGCCAGGCTCAGGCGCCTCCCCGCACGCAGCATTGGCAGTTGGGAGGACTGCCAGCAAAAATTTATCGATCAGTACCGAGCGCTTAAGAAACAGCTTGCGCCTCCTTGCCATCTTGCAATGATTTTTTAGCGCAAGGACGAGTTGCTCAAGGACTACTTGGCCCGATTCAGGCACGAATCTAACTCCATAGAGAACCCCTCGAAAGAGGGTATTCTGACAGCCATCTCAGTGAGGCTTCATAAAGACAGTAAGCTCTACAGAAGCCTCTACAAGTCTCCCACTCGTGATCTAGCCGAATTTTATGATCGTGCGATGAAACACATAAGGTGGGAAGAAACCTTCGGAGTCGAGGGATTCAAAACTCGAGCAGGCCCCGACGGTCCCCCCACAAACAAAAAGAGGAGTGGTGAGAATGTTGACTGCCCCACTCCTCACCTCACAAAGAAAGCAAACCCTCAGTGCCCCCGTGACTGCTTTGAGAGCTACAGCATCCTGTCAGACACGCAGGACAAGATCTTCGCTACAGAAAGGCATAACGAAGACTTCAGAAAACCTCGATCGGTGAGGATGCCCGCCGGGTCCAGGGATCAGAACCGATTGTGTGCTTACCATAATGAGGCTGGGCACACCACTGCTGAGTGCTATGCTTTAAAAAATGCCATCAAACACCTCATTAGAAAAGGCCATCTGAGAGACTATGTGGTAAACCAACCGGGACAGCATGCTCAACAGGCCCAGCGAGCTGTCACCCAGCAGCCTGAGCCTTCCATCAGGACTATATTTTAAGTCTTTGATGAATTGTACCAGTTTAAATATTTTGGGGTTAATACAAATCGCCGATTGGCCAAACACCATTGAGAAAAAGCTCTCCATCTTAGTGCTACAACAAATGATTTTCACCTCGTTACAGCGCTCCCGCTACGACAAATGGTTTTCACCTTGTCATAGCACTCCCGCTACGGCGAACGATTTTCACCTCGTCATAGCACTCCCGCTACAATGAATAGTTTTCACCTCGTTACAGCGCTCCCACTATGGCAAATGGTTTTCACCTTGTCATAGCGCTCCCACTACAGCGAACGATTTTCACCTCATCATAGTGCTCCCGCTACAACAAACGATTTTCACCTCGTTACAGTGCTCCTGCTATGGCAAATGGTTTTCACCTTGTCGTAGCGCTCCCGCTACGACAAACGGTTTTCACCTCATCATAGTGCTCCTGCACCTCTTTACAGTGCTCCCGCTACGACGAATGATTTTTACCTTGTCATAGCGCTCCCATTACGGCGCACGATTTTCACCTCGTCATAGCACTCCCGCTACAACAAATGGTTTTCACCTCGTTACAACGCTCTCGCTATGGCAAACGGTTTTCACCTTGTCATAGCGCTCCCGTTACGGCGAACGGTTTTCACCTCATCATAGCACTCCTGCTACAGTGAATGGTTTTCACCTCACAAATAGACAAAAGAGTGCAAAGGCTCTAGGCCTACCCAAGGTTCAAAGAATCGGTGAACGGTCTCTACCTTGCCGCAATCAAAATCATTGGCACCATTGGCATCTCACACATACCAAGATCTTACAATCCTTGCATATGCACGCTTCACCCTCAGTCACTCAACGCGTAACTCACTCGCAGAACGACAAGTAGACTGAAAAGTAAAGAACAGCTGATTGGCTAAAAGAGAAATTCTTATTTATCATTACAAAGTTACATACAGCAATACACAGGATATTCACTATGACTACATACAGCAATACTTGGAGTATCTGCTACACATATCCGAAAGGAGAGGAACTCGTCCCTCAACAAGCGAGGTGACTATTTTGCAGAGGGAAAGGCCAATCTCTAAGCCTACTCCGGGTGAGAGAACCACCGCCCATAGTCCCTCCTGCTTATTCCTCTGCCGCCATGCCTGTCTGGGTCAGAACCGGAGCATCCCCAGAAGTCAACAGGCCAGGTAGTCGAGCTACTAGTGATGGCCAGAGGAGGTGGCCAGAAGCCACTGTGAGAACCTCATAGAGCCCCTCAGCTAGGCTCTATGATGGGACCATGTGCAACGGTCCATCCGTGTCTCCCACCACCATGCAACGAGCCATCCAAGTCTCTAGAAGCTTCATCAGAAGCAAAGACACCAGAAAGCTTCAAAAGCTCTTCATTCTCCTCCATTGAGATTTCGGAGGTAAAGAGAAAACACCTCAAGTTACTTATAGACCCGCTCAGCCCTGCGAAGAATCCAGATGAAATCTGGCTGAATCTTCATC